>JADBJO010002877.1:57500-62500 GCA_016801955.1 Conus betulinus
AGATGAGAATAGAACGCAGTTTTAAAGCCTTGTAAAGATAGATTGACAATTTTCTGATCGTTTTTTCATGTACACATGCCATAAGCAACGCTAATTTGAATTGATTTGGTACCCTTATAAAATTTCAGCAGTATGATTGTGCTGAAAATAGGACAACACAAAACAAAATGTACCTCATCTTCTTTCTCTCTTTGACAAAGTGGACATAGTAAGTCATCTTCACTGTGTTGTCTATGACGATTACGATGTACTTCGATTTCAGAAATGCCAAGCCTAAATCTTATCAATACATGCCTCAAATATCTGTCCAAATTGAGTAATAAATATGTTTTAGCATCCGGAATAGTACAGAAGGTTCTGTAAACGTTAAACCTGTCACTGTTATTGATATGGTTATCCCAGTCCTGCCATCTGCACAAAATTAACCTTTCTCTAAACGTTTTCAGAAACTCGCTTATCCCGTCTACTCCTTGATTGAGCCATACATATCCGAATCCAAATATATACAATTTACAGCGAACATTTGAAGCCCAGTTTTTCTTGTCACGCAAATCTAAATCGAAAAGCATTCTATAGGCCTTAAACGGTAGTCTACATTCGTCCATCCTCGTCGGCTTTAGCCAGTACCTAATACACCCTACAGCTGAATTTATGTAAATAGGATATCGATTTGTTTCTCCATACGCCATGTCATTAGGTGTTCTCATTTCTACTCCAAAGAATCTCTTACTAGCAAATAAATGCACCTTCTCGCAATGGAGTGCTGCATTGTCAAGGCCCCATAACTCTGCACCATACTGAACAACAGATTGAACTTGTGAGTCAAATAACTTAAAAAAGGAAGAAGGAGAGGAACACTTTAGCTAAATAACTTTTGTAAAATACACCATAACGCGTTTTTTGCTCTGCCACTGAGATCACGACATGCAGCAACAAAACTTAACTTTGTTGAAAAAATAAATTTTTAGGTATTTGTAAACATTCACAACAGGCATAACAATCCCGTCGTAAGTCCACCTTTCTCTGGCAGCTAAATACCCCCCTTTTCTGAATATCGCTATGTTGTTTTTATTCATATTGACCTTCACCTGCAAAACATGACTGGGACTGCGCTGTAAAAGTGAACTGAAAGGTTCCGGCTAGTGAGCCGGTGAGCCAGCCACACAGAGAGAGAGAGACAGAGAGACAGACAGACAGACAGACTGAAGGAAAGATCAACGTGGCTGTACATCAGTTCTCTCAAATCCGAAGCATCTTCAAGATTCATTTTACGTGGAATTATGTTAGATGCGTAACAGTGTGTTGAGAGCATTGTGTGTGTTTCCATAAGCTGGTAATTAGAGGCAGATGTCATCAGCAGGCACGTCTAATTCGCTTCTCATTTGAATGAGAGAATCACATGCTCTCTTTTACTCCCGTTTCCTGCAGGAAAAGAAAAAAAGAAACAGTGACGCAAGAAGCGAAGCAGGGAGGGCGATGGAGGTGAAGGCGGTGGGTGGATGAGGGGATAGGGGGTTAAAGGAAACTCGGAGAGGAGGTGCAGAAGGGGTAGAGAGTGGGAAAGACGGAGGTTGTGGGAAGGAGGGTCTAATCGAAAACCCGAGAAAATCGAATAGAAAAACAAATCTTATACCCCGAAGCTATCACTTTTTTTTTTTTCTTGCCCTCCGTCGTTCTTCCCACTCCCCATCCCCCCCCCCCCCCCCCCCCCCCTCTCTCTCTCTCTCTCTCTGTGGCTGGCTCACTAGCTCAGTGGCCGGAACCTTTCAATTCACTTTTACAGCGCAGTCCCTGTCATGCATTACAAACGCTGGCAGCACACAAGAAGCTGTTATTTTTTCTTCACCCCACCCCAACATTGGAAAAGACAGAAAAAAAAAGAGAAAAAAGCCAAGAAAGTCAAGCCACATACATGATTTTCTGCTGAGTTTAAACCACATGACGGTTATAAAAAAAAAAAAAGAAAGCGAAGAAATGAAAGTACAGTGGAGACAGGGAAGTGTTGGGAAGGGATACGGAGGGGAGGGTACGCGGCTAAGTCGACACACAAAGAAAGCACATCACGGAAAACACGAAATTCGGATGTTTTCCCTTTCTTTCTTATTCATGTTTTGCCGCTTGTTTTTCAGTGACCTCTCCCACTCGTAGCAATTCTCCCAAACACAGAGGTCCGCAAGCGGGTTCGAATAGTCTCAGGTCTTGTTAGGTCACCCACCAGCGAGTACACTTCACCGTTGCCGGGTCACTTTAAAAACTGACCTGTGGTCGTTCAGATTTCTCATCCAAAAGAGTAATATCGTCTCCCTAATCCCCTATTGAAGATAAAAAAAAAAAAAACACACGATTGATATCGGACCCAGAATAACTGAATGATTAATATCCGACCCAGAGTGACTGCATAACCTCCCGAAGCCCCTACCCCTTTGACCAGTACAGTGGGTCCGCCACCACGTATCTTTTTTTCAACGGAATGTTCATTAATGACCCATAGGGATGGACTGGGTTAGTATCAAAGATCTTCACCAAAAACAAGCAGACTGCCAAAAAATATCAAAGTGTATCGCAAGAGCAGTTAGTTTCTGGTAATGAAGGTAAGCGAAGTTAAAAATTCAAACTAACATGTCCAGAGATGCATTTAGCTATCGATTTGGTCAGGGATCTATGTTCATTAAGTTGCAAGTATCAACCATGTTCATGATGCGAAGGACTTCAGCAACATCAGCGGCAACACCAGCAGTTGCAGCAGAAACAACTTAAATGATGATGATGGTGATGTGATAACGAACAATAATATCAATAATAACAATAATAGTAAGGAGGGAGCTGGAGAAAGAGGTGCTTACAAAAGGAAGCAGCAAAGATAGAAGAAGAAGAGCAAGAAAGAAGAAGAAAAAAATAATCACGATGATGATGATGATGATGATGATGATGATGATGATGAAATACGTTGAAGAACGACAAAGAAAACTTAGTAAAACGTGTGTGTGTGTGTGTGTGTGTGTGTGTGTGTGTGTGTGTGTGTGTGTGTGTGTGTGCGTGCGTGCGTGCGTGCGTGCGCGTGCGCGCGCGCGCGCGCGCGCGTGTGTGTGTGTGTGTGTGGAGAGAGAGAGAGAGAGAGAGAGAGAGAGAGAGAGAGAGAGAGAGAGAGAGAGAGACAATAACATGACAAAATATTTTATTGAACTAGGCCTTGTGCCCGTGTCAATGGGGGACTTAGGGGGAGGGGGATATGGGGGGTAGAAACAAAAACATAGTCAAAAAAAGCAAATATAACTGGAGAGAGAAAGAAAACCTTGTAGGCAAACATGCCTTTTCGCAACGGAGAAAGCACTCTTACATTCTCTCTCAGTAAACAGTATGTATCTCTTATAACAATACACACAAGTATATGGCTTAGAGCAGCAGTTTTTTTTTAATTACAAAATTCAGATAAGTAAATTTTCTTTGTAGTTGCCATAAGTTTAGGAACACGTACACACACACACACACACACACACACACACACACACACACACACACACACACACACACACACACAAATCCGCGCTCAGCTGTGCTGTATCGATTGGTTTCTGTAACAAAAGGCTTTCGACAAAAATAAAGCAAGGGGCAAGCACATGAGAGAGAGAGAGAGAGAGAGAGAGAGAGAGAGAGAGAGAGAGAGAGAGAGAGAGAGAGAGAGAGAGAGAGAGAGAGAGAGAATATGCGCCCTTGTTTATGTGTGTATGTGCGTGCTTGCGTGCGTGTTTGTGTGTGTGTATGTGTGTGTATGTGTGTGTGCGTGCGTGCGTGCGCGCGAGCGTGTGTATGTGTGTTCGGTGGGAGATGCCTGACTGTCTAAAATCATTCAGCGAAACGTATCACATTTTGATAGTTTTGCCATAAGCCGTTATTGTTTTGAATATATTACATTCCTATCCCTCCATACTCCCAAGCAGTACTAGTCAGACCACAACCTCCTGGTGTCAATGGAACGTAACAGTCCATCGACTTTCATCATGTCCCTTATAATTTTTTTTTTTCTGGACTCTGTTTTTCTTTTGATGACCAGCCATTGTTGTTGCTGGGACTTGGAGTGGGCGTGTAAGGGATATATGGGAAGGTAAATGTCTCCTCATAAACGAAGTTGTTTGGAGTCTGATGGGTAACACATTGCTCTCTTATCGAGCCCTCAGTTGTGAGGGTGATGAATGTTTCTTTTCCCTTACTGCTTTGTATTGTCCTCACCTACAAGATGAGCAGGTGCCGAGTCATAGCTGGGTAGACGGAACTGGGGTGTTCTAGCAAGGGTATGAATCTGCTGACCATGCTCAATGATCTTTTGAATACGTTTCTTAAGCAGTTCAGAAACAATACTTTGTCTTCTATATTTTCAAACCCCTTTGATAACATAACTGGCATTCATTTGGAAAGTAAATATTAGTGTTGGTAAAGCTTACCTTTTAGGTCGATGAAAAGTTATGACTTAGGTTGTTGAATGACAACACTTTGTCTCCTCTATTTGTAACACCCTTTTGAAAACTTAGCATTTTGTTTGGAAAGAAAAATTACTGCCGGCAAGTGTGTCTCTTAAGTCGATGGAAAAGTAAGAGTTTACTATATAGTTTGTATCAGGGTCGAGAAGTTTAGCACCTAACATGTTATTGTGAAGTTGGTCTTGCTTCTATCGTTTCTTCCGAGTAGGTGTGATATTCTCTTTCTCATTCATTTTTGTATTTTACTTTCATTTTTTAGAGAGATACCTGAAAATATTTCCTGGTCGGATTTTGTTATAGACTGTCAAATTTTCTGAAAACCAAACAAAACAGAACACGTTGCAACTCTCCGAAAGGTAGTTTTTTGTGCTCAGTGAGATTATAATGTTCTAGTATGATATATACTCAGTCCGATCGGACGCTCTTCTTCCCTCTGTCATTCCTTTCCTCCTACAGCACAAAAATGAATAGGCTTTTATATTCTAAACTACATTCACCCACTATTCGTGTGCCAGAGTGCTACAG
>JADBJO010002877.1:65000-72500 GCA_016801955.1 Conus betulinus
ACATTACTCTCTGTTTTTTAACTAATCAACACACACACACACACACACACACACACACACACACACACACACACACACACACACACACACACACACACACACACACACACACACACACACACTGAGATCGCTTACCATCCGGCATAACAAAATGATATAAACTATATGCAAACATTGTCAAGGAAATCTGTTTGTGTTGCATTTTTAATGTACTAATTTGCCTAAACGAAAAGACCACATTTTCAATTGCCCAGATAATAAGCTGCGTCATCGAGCTCAATGCACGCCTACTCATTCAACAATGACTACCCCGATAAGATTATGACATTCGTTTCATGTCCTGGCACTAGTAATACAGCAGCTTGGCGTGGCAGAATCTTGCCAAAGAAGTTTTCGAAACTGGACAAATAATGGACCCCAACATGATATTAATACCGATAAAAGAAAGAGACAAAATTCAAAGAGAATAAGAACAAGTTTGAATAAAGCTACATTCTAATTCACTTTCTTCCCCTTTTAAAATACACTAAAATGTCAATACAAACATAATGCATGTTGCCTGAAACGGCAAAAGGTCAAATCTGAAAACTTTCTGATTTTTTTGTTCAGCCATCTAGTTTTATTTCCATGCACCACCACCTCCCCCCCCCCCTCTTCCCCCCCCCCCCCTCCCCCGCAACTTCATCCGATTGGTTACACAGAAACTGCAATGCTGTCGCTCCCAGTCCCAGCGTCACGACTCTCCACTCAAGACCATTCTACAGGATAATGTGGAGGGAGCACGTCACAGAAAGGAGCCACGATGGGACTGGTTGGACAGATTCCAGAACCACTCCTCTGGCCTTTTGCACATAGCTGGGGGAGAGCTCTGACTGGCCAAAGGTCCTCAGATACATATTCTGCACTCAGGTGGTAATCACACCTTAGTACCTTTAGAATTATGAATTAATGACTGTTGTAAGTAGAAGCGACTTTTTATCTTTTATTTATCAAACTTTCTTGAAACGGCATGACAAACATGTTTGTACATTAAATTTTATTCTATTTAGTGGTTGTTGCGCGCATGGATCAGCTCACGATTTATGGATAAGCTTGGAACTATCTTTTATCAAGCGGTACCAAAAAAAAAAACTGCTTTGCTTTACAGTCAGCTGCTTGTAACAAAGTGACTCTTCTTGTTCAGTAGAACGCACCGTCTACGGACGGGGTGACGAAATCTTCGTGTGGCTTGACAGTCTTGTTTCTATGGCGACGATGCATTGGTATGTGATTTGAATTATTCGTGGCTTCAGCAGCTGTGGGGAGAAATTGGCTTTTGTTGATTCGAACAGCAGTGCTGGGCTCCTCTGTGATCCCCTTGTCTCTTGCCTATTTCATTTACGTCTTTTTATCGCTTTTCTTCCTATCTGCGTTCCATCTGCTGTCGTATTGCCGTTGCTGCTATTGTTTTTTGTTGTGCGTGTGTGTGTGTGTGTGTGTGTGTGTGTGTGTGTGTGTGTGTGTGTGTGTGTGTGTGTGTGTGTGTGTGTGTGTTGTTCTTTACCAATTTCTGTTTTGTTGATCTTTGTTATTTGTCTCACACGTTTGAAAAAAAGAAAAAAAAGGACTATAAATACATCCACGAACATAAAAGAGAAACGAGTTTCGCAGAAAGTGAAGGTAAACGAGTTTCACCCACAGCGTCGATCAGACAAGGAAATGCTGGACGAAACGCCTTCTTCAGACTAAAAGAATGACTGATAAATCTATGTGCCTGCTGGCGATTCGGTCAGGGAACGCCACTACTGGATGAAAGGAGGATGACACGTCTGCCATCCCTAATCATGATAACAACTGATCGAACCGTACTTATTCAAAGCCAAGTATCATTAACAGCATTCTACAGCTGTGTGTCTCTGTTTGGGTTTCTTCCCTCTCTAAAAGAGATCCACCTCTCTCTTTCAATTCCTCCTCTTTCTCTACGTGGGCAGATTTTATGTACATTTTTCTCTAGGCTTTTATTGAAAACATGGCCAACAAAAATGACATGCAGCAAAACTCAAACACCTCTCTCTCTTTTGGTCCTTCCTTTCTCTCTGTCTCTGTGAGTTGATTCGAGAATTTTGCCTCGGCTGTTCCTGAATATTGTGAATAAACTGAGAGAAAGTCATATACAAACACATCCTTTTCTTTCTCTTTTTCTTTCACACATAATTCCTTTGTCAATTTCCCCTCTGAACTGATTCAAATGTTCCCGTTCTTGTTTTGAAAATAAGACACAAATTTCTTGGTGCAGGTCGGTTGGTTAGAATCGAGAAAAGAGGGAGGTGGACATCTGAATGGGTAGAGCTTATTTAAGATTGATCTCGAGGGGAAACAAGAGTGATCAAAAAATGAAACGCACCATGGAACAGACGACAGTTATGGTGATTCCCTTTGAGTGAAGCGGGGTGGATGTGTGAGGGGATTATGGCAAGGTTCAGATAGACAGCGCGAGGAAGAAAGGGACGGGTATCACGAAAGGGGTGGTAGGGATCGGTTGGGCATATCCTAGAAAGTGCCTGGATCAAGAGGGATTGGGGGATATCTTCATTTGCATTCTCTCTCTCTCTCTCTCTCTCTCTCTCTCTCTCTCTCTCTCTCTCTCTCTCTCTCTCTCTCTCTCTCTCTCTCTCTCCGCATGGGTGTGTGTATGCATGCATGAGTATGTTTCTGTGTTAGCAATGAAATGACTTTTGCTAACATTGATTTGTATATCATCATTTCTTTCTTTACATTTTCGTCATTTAATACTTATTCATTCTCTGCCTCTCTCTCTCTCTCTGCACCTGTGTGTGTGTGTGTGTGTGTGTGTGTGTGTGTGTGTGTGTGTGTGTGTGTGTGTGTGTGTGTGTGTGTGTGAAATGCGAATTTGCTTCTGTGTGTGTGCATCTGTGTGTGTGTGTGTGTGTGTGTGTGTGTGTGTGTGTGTGTGTGTGTGTGTGTGTGTGTGTGTGTGTGTGTGTGTGTGTGTGTGTGTGTGTGTGTGTGTGTGTGTGTGTGTGTGTGTGTGTGTGTGTATGAACTGGAGAGAGAGAGAGAGAGAGAGAGAGAGAGAGAGAGAGAGAGAGAGAGAGAGAGAGAGAGAGAGAGAGAGAAAGACAAAGACAAAAACAAAAGACAAAACGCGTTTACTGTCCAGACAGCATTGCAGCCTTTTCGGACGTGGGGGTAAGGGTAAACACACCTCAAATGAAATTGAACATACCAGGCATTTACACAAACACATTCGCACACGGCGTGCAAGACGCACAAACTCTCACGTACATGCATCCTCCCCACTCCACCAAACATCCCCCACCCGTCACACGCCTCCTCTCTCTCATCCATCCACCCCCCTCCCTCCCTCCCTCCTCTCTTCCCTCCCACCTGAAAACATGCACAAAACACATATATAAGTTAGGTTAGGGTCATTTTGTAACTTGATAATTAATCGTTACCGGTGAATTATTTGATCATTTCAATTTTTTCTTTTTACTTATTTGCATTGAGAGAGCAATGAACCTCGCTAATTCTTTTAAATTATTTTCATTGTTGTCAGAAAGGATGTTTACTACCGCATTTTGGCTGGGGGCACAAGAGAACGATTTCAGTTTGGAACAGTTTTTTTTTTTTCCGATTATCTTCATAAGCAGTGCACTGAAAAAGGAAGTGAACTTCATCTTCCAGTCCATTTTCACATGATGGGACAAATGGCATCTTCCTGAATATTGGCAAAATTCATATACCACCTTTTGTGATTTTTTTAAACCACCGACTCTTAAACGAAAGGTAGCGAGATTTTTTCTGTGCCAATTATTTGTAACACATGATAAATACTTTTCTGTTTGGAATAAATCTTTAAATGAATTGTACCATCTATACTTATCATTACTCTCTATTTCGGAGTGCCAAATTTGCATATTATTTGAGATTAATCTGTCCTTAAATTCACTAATAAAACTAGCCTGGCATCCAATGCCTTGGCACAGCCATACAATACCAAACCCATTCTCTGACAAAAGTTTGTGTACATTAGATACCCAGTTGAAATGGCCAGATTAGTGTTGCAATAGAGACATTTCGTATGCTTGTCTACATAGTCTGGACATGGGTAACTTCAGAAGTCTAAGCCAGTACCTGACACATTTTACGGATGTTCTAATAGATAATGGATATTGCCCAGTTTCTCCATATACTTGCTTATTAGAAGCATGGAGGGGAACATTCAGAAATCTTTTAATGGCATGAGTATGCACTGTTTCAATTTGTTTACGGTTGTCCTCCAAGCCCCATACCTCTGCAGCATATGTCAAGATGGGTTCAATTTGTGAATCGAACATTTTCCAAAATAGGCTTGGGTCGGTTGTTCTTAATCTTTTCAGAGTTTTTAAGATTTCCATAACACCTTTTCTACCTTTCCTACAAGTCTCAGACAAAGCAACAGTAATACTCAGTTTTGTTGTGTGAGATCATTCCCAGATATTTTATACGAGTTAGTTACGTTGACATTTTCATTCCCATAAACCCACCTTTCATGACTTGCTAAATGACCACCCTTTCTAAACACCATTACATTCATTTTTTTTTTTCAAGTTAACCGTTAAACACAATCGATCTGCTTCTCTTTTTAGGCAGTTGAGCTGATTCTGCAGCCCAACCACTGAATCAGACATAAAACAACATCGTCAGCAAATAACAACAAAAATATTTCTGCAGCACCAGGAATAAGCTGGATACCATGCTTTCCTGCTCTAGACAGATCAATAGCTAATTCATTTATAAACAATGAAAATAACTGAGGGCTTTAGTAAGCATCCTTGTTTCACCCCTCTGGGACAATCAAAATAATCAGTGTAACAACATTGTCACGCACACAAATCATCACATTGTCATAGGTACCTCTTAAAGCATTATAAAGTTTATCTTTAAGCCCATTCTTTCTTAAAACCTCCCACAAAATGTTTCTATTTACAGAATGTGTGTGTGTGTGTGTGTGTGTGTGTGTGTGTGTGTGTGTGTGTGTGTGTGTGTGTGTGTGTGTGTGTGTGTGTGTGTGAAATGCGAATTTGCTTCTCTGTGTGTGCATCTCTCTCTCTCTTTCTCTCTCTCTCTCTCTCTGGTGTGTGTGTGTGGTCTGTGTGTGTGTGTGTGTGTGTGTGTGTGTGTGTGTGTGTGTGTGTGTGTGTGAGAGAGAGAGGAGAGAGAGAGAGGAGAGAGAGAGAGAGAGAGAGAGAGAGAGAGAGAGAGAGACTGACAGTCGGACAGACATACAAACAGAGAACATGTATTTAGTCTCTTTACGTACGCAAGCGCATGCGCGTCCGCGCGGGAGTGCGCACGTGTGTGTGTGTGTGTGTGTGTGTGTGTGTGTGTGTGTGTGTGTGTGTGTGTGTGTGTGTGTGTGTGTGTGTGTGTGTGTGTGTGTGTGTGTGTGTGGTGTGTGTGTGTGTGTGTGTGTGTGAGAGAGAGAGAGAGAGAGAGAGAGAGAGAGACAGACAGACAGACAGACAGACAAAGACAGACAGCAGACAGACAGACAGACAAAGACAGACAAAGACAGACAGACAGCAGACAGACAGACAGAGCCATGGGAGGGTGGCTGGTAAGTGGAATGTGGTGGGGAAGGGACTGGAGGCAGAGAAGGAGGGGATAGGAAATCCCTTGCAGCCTACGTAGTAAACAATAGCCATCAGCTCCTTGCCAAGTCCTTCTTTGGGAGTCAGTCCATCTGTCAGAGGAAAGGATTCAAAGACCACTTGCCTTGACAAGATTCGCCGATCTCCTCCGGTTCTTTCTCTCCTCACACTAGTGCCTTGACTCCACTCTCCGCTTCTCAACTATCCCAACCCCCACCGTTCCACATTTCCTTCCAAAACTGCGCGTCAGGGACAAACGAAAGGGGAGAGGGTTGTATTCGCAGTGGTGCGGGACAAACTCTGGGGCCGGTGCTGTTAGCCTGTTTGTCTTGCAAATTGCTTATCACATGCCGGGCCAGTCGTCTACAATTAGTCATCCAATCACCCGCACCTCATCTGATAGGTTGATGTTAGGAGGAATTCCTTAGTGCTGCTGATTCTGGTCCTCCACTCTTGATTAATTTGTTTGCTGCATTTGTTTTTTTTGTCTTTTCGTTCACATCGATCTGTATTTTCTTTCTTTCATCCACAGCCTCATGCCAGATCTCTGTTAATCTCATTTATGGCAGCATACCCTAAATTTGCAGTGACACAGCATTATTTTTTGTTACTGTTTTCAGTGTCTCATTGCTACCAGTAGTAAAAACCTTTGACAAGGAATGTACATGTGACGAAGTTTGGTCAAAAAGCAGACGTTAGTTCCTAGATCTTATTTTCAGTGATCTTTCTGTCACGTGGATCATGGAGAATTCAGCTAATGAAAAGAAGTAGATACTACTCATGTGTAAAGAAAAGAAAACTATGTTGCATTGGTATGGCTATGCAGAAAAGATTCCATAGCCCTGCTGAAAAGTCCTCCAGGAAACAACTAAAGGCAGGAGACAGAGGGGAAGACACGAATGCACGAATGTTCACTCTCTCTCTCTCTCTCTCTCTCTCTCTCTCTCTCACACACACACACACACACACACACACACACACACACACACACACACACACATAATCACACGTGACAGTGCGCACACACACGCACTCACTCACACACACACACACACACACACACACACACACACACACACACACACACACACACACACACACACACACACACACAAAGCATTGGACCGACAAAATTGCAGCATGGACAGCAAAAAATACTTGGGTGGATCTGGCCTTGGCATACAAACGACAGAACAGGAGACACCTAATATACATTGTTCTTCAGAGTTAAAGTGGAAGAAGACGAGGAAGAAGAAGTCTTTGATTAATTTTTTTCTATGTAAAATCCCGTTCATTTCCGATGGGAAAATGATAAATGTTGTGTATATGGGGCTAGAGGTCACGAGGAAATCTCTAATTATGTCCAGCCATGCTTAGTTCCATGCACCATAAATAATGACATCCCTTGGACTGTGCATGGAATTATCAGAATTTTCACCCTCATAAACCTAGGGCTCCTGTGCGCTCATTACAGCCAAGGCGCGATGCCCCATGCTCCCTGAGCCCTCCGGAAGCAGAAACGGACCAGTGAGTGCCTTCTAATCACAGTGGTCAGGCTGCCGCCACACAAACTCAATCACCGTGATGTCAGTGGTCAAGATTATGAGAAGTCAGAAATTCCCTCGGACGCCCCTCTCGTCCCACCCACTCTCTCCAACCCCACTCTGTGTCCGGAGGCGATATGAGGGAGATGGGACAGTCGATAAGATAACGACTTGCCCGTCCACAGATGATGAAGTGCATGACTCGGCCTAACGTCCGTCTCCCCGATCACCTCTCCCAGTGTCGGGTCACATCTAGGATCCTGAGCCAGAATGTTCTCAGAATATCCCCCCTCCCCCCCCCCCCCCCGCTCCCCTTCTCC
>JADBJO010002877.1:75000-87500 GCA_016801955.1 Conus betulinus
TGGTGTCTCCTCCCCCCCCACCCTTTCCCCCAATACCAATACTTTCATTGAGGAGGCCAGTGTTCACAAGAAACCTCTGTAAGAGAAAACACAGATATTTGATACACTTCTCGAGAAAAGAGAATACGGAAAGGGGTGCCTCGTTCACTTTATGCAGGTCTAGCACTGTTTGTCTGATTCGAAAAACGTCTCTCTCTCTCTCTCTCTCTCTCTCTCTCTCTCTCTCTCTCTCTCTCTCTCTCTGTGTGTGTGTGTGTGTGTGTGTGTGTGTGTGTGTGTGTGTGTGTGTGTGTGTGTGTACACAAGGTGCATAAACTAAATGAGAAAAAAAATTATGATCAGGCTGATTGGCAGTGTACTGAGTGAAACGATCTTGCAGGACTGTCTCCATCCACCCCCCCCCACCCCCACCCATATATCCAACCCCCTTTTCTGTATCACTTTCGGTTGGCGTGGACGTCGGACTTTACACCTGAAACTACCAAACAAATTAGCCCGGTGTAGACGGGGGGTGTGGGTGGGGCAGTCTGACTTTCCCACCAAGAATTCCATTGTAATGGCCAAATTACACATAAAGGACACTTATTCAGGTCACATCATCTCCCTCCTTCTAAGATAGTAAATGTTCCATTCTAACTCCTGGGAACCCAGACTCCATCCCAATCACAGAAGAGCCAAGCAGCGTGGGTGGAGAACAGTTATCTGTTTTTGGATGCAGACAGATTGAATCTGGCCTAATAGCTGGCCGGAAACATGTCTTCTGCCTTGTTCGCCGTTTTGGAAGGCAGATGGACGTTGTCGGATTGGTCTGTCGTCGGCAGAAACGTCCGCTAATCTATCATCGTTAGAGACTGATTGAATGTCTCCGTGTCTGCGTGAGTGCGGGCGTGGGAACGCACAGTGTGTGTGTGTGTGTGTGTGTGTGTGTGTGTGTGTGTGTGTGCGTGTGTGTGCGTGCGTGTGCGCGCGCGCGCGTGTGTGTGTGTGTGTGTGTGTGTGTGTGTGTGTGTGTGTGTGTGTGTGTGTGTGTGCGTGTGTGTGTGTGTGTGCGTGTGTGCGTGCGTGCGTGCGCGCGCGTGTGTGTGTGTGTGTGCGCGTGTGTGTGTGTGTGTGTGTGTGTGTGTGTGTGTGTGTGTGTGTGTGTGTGTGTGTGTGTGTGTGTGTGTGTGTGTGTGCGTGCGTGTGTTGACATATATAAAGCTACAAGCCATTTTGTTTACAACCCAGTCAGCTACAGGGGACATTTGGATCTCACAGATGAAGGGAAAAGTATAGAAAAGGGGGGGGGGGGGGGGGGGCTGCTGTGGAGAAGAGCAAGGGGGGGGGGGGGGGGGGCCTCCTGGTTTTGGGTGCAGCCTTGACCGGTTTGGAACCAGACTTTGAAAGTGAATGGGCTTAAAAGGGAAGACTGGGATCACACAGCTCAGGACCAATTTCCTCAAGAATGCTTGTGACCTTAACGAACAACAATGAGCGTTTTGTAGCTTGGAACATATTACGACAGGAGGCATCGAGAACAACCCTGCCATGTGTGTGTCCATAGCTGAGTCTTTGTCATCATCATCATCATAGAAACACTACAATTTGCCTCAGGGTCAACTTCACATGATATCAAAAACTGAAGATCATCCGCCTGCGTTTCCTGTCCACACTTCAGCTGACTGATCATCTCTAGCGAAAAGCAATGCCTCCGGGTCTGTGGCCCATCACGTTATGTTGTCATGATTATCTTAGTTATGATTCCTCTCCACACCCAGACCCCCCGAGTCAGTCCTCCGTGTTGGAAGTTTCACATGGACGTGAGCTGACGTGGTTACGCTCTTCATGAAGAGGGTGGTTACACAATAATTACAATCATGGGCGGATTGGTAGGTGGTTTTCCCGTGCTAGTGGATCAGTTTGGGTGACATTGTACACCACGTGAGTTACTTTCGTTTTGCTGTTTTATCTTCTGTGTCACTTCAGTGGCCCTACACCCATCCTGATCATTTCGACTCCACGTGAACAGCCACATCCCGGCTCTGTCCCGTCGCAGCCACGCCACCCACAGTGCACAGGGAGCAATCGTTGATAATTTCATCATGAGGCAATTCACCAGAGGAGACATTGCTGCCGATTCACTCTGATGGTGGTCAGTGGCACCCGTTCTGATCCAGCATACGCTGTCCACTACCTAATAAGCACTTAAGTAGTTTAGCATCAGTGCAGTGTCTCCTCTGGTGGTTTGCTTCTAGTATTGATTGCACCTTGTGGACTGCAGATGCTAAGGCTGCTGCAGGATATTTATGGGCGTGGCTCTGTATAAGAAGCTGGAATGAACGAGACGACAGCGATGCGACTGACTCGGCATGAAGATGAACCAGACAGCAAACAAACGAAACCAGATCCTAACAAGAGCGATAAGATTTGAAATGCCAAGTAAACTGAACCCGCGAGCGCCCCAAACTCCTCTTTAACCCTTTCCTTTGCGAACGTTTGAAATGTTTTTAACAAAATTATGAATTTTCCCTCCTTGTTATTGTGTCCCCCTGCTGCTCTGATAATCAGACATCTTAGAAATCCCCAGATTTGCCATTGACAAGTTACCTGACAACTTGACAACTTGAATTTGTCGCTTCTCCGGCCATGCAGAAAAAGCCAACAAGAAAATGGACAGTTTATTTAGACTTTCGGAATATCGGCCATGGCTGATAACGTAGCCTTGGAAGTCTCAAACCTGCGCCGATGACTCTCCCTTAAATAGTGATCAGATTTGTTTTCGCCCACTTCAAGACCCAGTCTCGGGGCTAAGAGACTTCTGAGAGGAAAGGAAAATATACCAGGGGCAATCTGGACAAGGGCATTTTGTGACCTATTTATCCCTGTTCCCCCTAAAAGACAGGAGAATCAATCTCTGGTTGCGCTATTGTAGTAATCTCTCATTTCTCTCCCTCAGCCCCTATCTGATGTCGGATCTATAATGAGAAATCATGACCATTTTCCTTTCAGCGTCTCCACGAGAGACGAGCAAATATTGGATAGGCTATGTCCCACCAAACTGTGGTTCCGGGAGGTTCTGTTTGCTCTGGTCGCAGTCTGTCTCGTCCAATATGCCTTGGACGGTAAAGGGAAGTCGGATTTGGGGGCGAAAGAGGGTATAACACTGAGCTGGAATAAGGCGAAGGAGAACGGGAAGATAGGCACGAGAGGCCTGATATTTTTTTTTTTCTGCTTTATCATTTACCACATTTTTAAGCTTGTGCACTTGTGCGTGTGCGCGTGTGCGTGTGCGTGTGCGTGCGTGCGTGTGTGTGTGTGTGTGTGTGTGTGTGTGTGTGTGTGTGTGTGTGCGTGTGTGTGTGTGTGTGTGTGTATGTGCATGCGCGCGTGTGTAAATCGATAAAACCTATCGTTAGCAGTAGCAAGGAGATCAGGGTCATGTCAAGTCTCATAGTTTACATCCTACGCAACAACGGAGACCGTTTGAGAGCTTAGTGGGTTGACGAATAGGACATTGTTGGTTTGAAAATCATTCGAAACCCCTAAGTCTTTAAGAGATTTTAGGCCTCGATCAGCATCGCAACAGTTTTTTAAGTGGTAAATGGGCTCAAAGGGAAGACAGACCACACATCTGATGGTCAACTTCTTTAGTCACGGTTATAACGGCATCATGAACAATTAGCGTGAAGTTACATGGAATACATTACAAGAGGCAGCACTAAGAGCAGCTCTGCCACAACCACATCCTCTCCGCAGCATCTCTGTCATCCTTATCGATCACACGAAGACAAGGAACAGTTGCTTTAAATTCTTAAGGTCTTCGAGATTTCCTGTCCACACGTATGCTCTTGATAATGACTGGGAGAAAGTCTCCATCAAGCTCTGTGGCTCTTCATGACCTGATATCATCCTAATCTCAGTACTGATTCGATATTCCCGCTCCTTTCCCATGTCCGGTAGTGAGTTCATGTCCATTTCCGATACTGGAAGAACATTCGTTGGATGGACATGGTGGTGCCCCCTGAAATGGGATGCTTTTTTTATGCAATAATTGTCGTGGATAGGTGGCCTGCTGGGTGGTTTTCTGTGCTTCTGGATCAATAAAGCTCCCACTCAACACCACCAAGTGATCCAGCATTATTTGCACCTCCTCGTTCTCCTCAGATGGCCTGCCTCTGATATTCATTAGTCCCTGTGAACTGCACAGTGCGCAAGATACGACACGCCTGAATGTGGCTGTGTATAACGATCCGGTATGAGCGGAATGGCAGCAACTGTAAGTAACAGATGAAACGACAATGCATACAACAAGCAAATAAAATTAAAACCCTGAAAGAGCAAACAATGCCTTGCTCACAAACAAGCGTGCTCCCTTCCACTGCTTTCCTTTGAGGACATTTGAAGAGGGTTTTAGAAGAACCGTCCTTGCTGTTTTATCTTATTGCTGCTTCGATAATAAGAGACTTAGAAAACCATTGGCAATAATTTGATAACTGTAATTTATTGCTACTCCAGCCGAGCAGGAAAAGTCAAAAAAAACGTGCTGTTTATTTTAGACTCTTACAATGTGCGCCTTTACTGATAACGCAGCCGTGGAAACCTTTTGATGTTTGCTGATGATTCTACCTTGACCTTTGAAGCCATTTTTTTACTTATTCGGACACCCTATCTTGGGCCTATAGTATTAACAGGGACGGCAGAAAAGTTTGCACGGGTCACATCTGATGCGAACATTCTGTCACCTATATCTTTGTAGCCAGAAAAGAGAAGAATTAATCATATGTTGCGCTACCGCGATAGCACTCATTTTTCTCCTTCATTACAACCCTACCTGATGCCAGATCTGTAATGAAAAATCACGGTTGTTTTCCTTTCGGGGCCTTAACGAATGGAAGAAATATCAGATCAGCCATGTCGCACCTAACTGTTGTTCTACTGGATACTGGATACTGGATAATTTCTGTGTTGAAGCTCCTAGGAGCTTGTTCACAGGTCGTTTCCACTAGTGCAGCTGATTTGTTCTAGGTTTGTGGAAGACCATTATTTTTTCTCATATTAGCACTGACCGTCTCGCAATACGCCTGGGGTGCTAAAAGAGGAGTGGGGGTTCGGTGCTTGAGAGGGCATAATGCTGAGATTGGAGAAAGGAAAGCAGAGAGCAAAGGTAGGCATAAGAGGCCTGATTTTTTGCTTTATTAGCTGGCTTATTGTCATCTTTAGCGCTTCCGGAATCGTCTTTTGTGCGCAGTGTATGTGCGCGCATTTATCATAAGCTTACAAGTGCGTGCGTATATGCGTATTTGTCATAAACTTATGAGTGCTTAAATTTGAAAAGAAACGGGGTCCGCCCTCAGCCACCTCGTTTTGAAACTAAGTTATGAGTGCTCATATTGTGACTGGACTCCGTGCGTGCGACTCTCTCTCTCTCTCTCTCTCTGTCTGCGTGTGCGTGCGCATGCGTGTGTACAAGTATGCGCGCATGCGCGCGAGCGTGAATGGATACAAATAGTGCGTTCGCGCGCTCGTGTGTGTGGTATGAGTGTAAAAGAATCGAGTGAACTTGCAGCCGTGGTGCAGATATTACAGTCGAGTCGAGTATCCCTGCTTACAGCAAGTCAGCATTGGAGGTCATTTCAAGGCTGTCATGGACTGACAAGTAGAACCTGTTATCCTCGCTGTTGTATCTCTCAACTACTTTTATAATCGGACATCACTGACATTCACAGATCTGCCATCGTCAACTTACCTCAGAACTAACATATATTACTTCTTTAACCAAGCAGCACAAGCCGCTCAGAAAGCGTGCAGTTTGCTTTAGACTCGTGCAATGTGGGCCACGGCTGAATGTCTAGCTTTGGAAACCTTTAAGCCTTTTCCAGTGAATCTCCCCCGTGTCTCTGATGCTATTTGTTTTCACTTATTCCAAGGCTCTCGCGCAAGTTATACAGAGAGAAGAAGAAAACTTACCAGGGTGTCATTTGAATGGGAGCACTCTGTGACCGTAGTTTTGTGACAAAGATAGAAAAACTCGTTCATTAGTCGCGCTAGCATAGTTATGTCCATTTCTCTCCTTCAGTCCCTATTTAACGCCATATCCATGGTGAGATATAACAATTATTTTCTTTTCAACGCCTTCACGAGATGAGCAAATATTGGATCGATCAAGTCTTGCGAAATTGTGATTCAGAATGATCTGTGTGAAAACTGGTACATTTTTCATTTTTGCACTGTTTATGACCTGCCTCGTTGAGTACGGCCATTACGATAAAAGAGAGTGGGGTTTGTGCGGCTTGAGGGGTAATGCTGAGATGTGAAATTTGTGGCAGAAAGTAAAGACAGGCACAAGGGGCCTGCTATTTTTTCCCTGCTTTGTTAGCTGCTGGATGCTTTTATGCTTGTGGACTTATTCTCTTTTGTATTAGGTTTCAGTCTCTATTTAATGCCTTTTCTTTGTTGTTCATTTTGTGCGTGCATGCGCGCGTCAGTCATAAGCGTATCAATGCTCATTGCTTTATCAAAGCATTTTCACGTGTTGTGTGTGAGCATGTGTGTGTGTGTGTGTGTGTGTGTGTGTGTGTGCGCGCACGCGCGTGCGAGTGTGCGAGCGTGCGTGCGTGTGTGTGTGTGTGTGTGGGGGGGGGGGGGGGGGGGACAGCGAGTAAATATGTGTAAATTCCTTAACTTCATATATAGCCTTTATGCACAGCTAGGAGGCATGTCAGATCAAGCAGTTTATGGCCCAAATCTTTTATCTACGCAAGTAATTTCAAGACTCACGGATCTGCCACTGATAAGCTATAATTCGTCACTTTCCTAGCCAAACAGAAAAAAATCAACCCGAAAGCGTGCAGTTTGTTTCAGTCTCTTACAATGTTCCCATGGCTAACGTCGCCTTGGAACCCCTGAAATTTTTGCTGACGATTATCCCTTGAATATTGATGCTCTTTGTTTTCCCCCTACTTCGAGACCCTGTCCTGAGTACTGTGAAGAGATAACATTTACCAGGGTCACATCTGGTTGGGGACTTTCTAATACCTATTAGCCCTGCGGCCAAGAGAGAGAGAGAAAAGAATCAATTACTGGTTGCGCTATCGTAGTTATGCTCACTTCTCTTCTTCAGCCCGCATCTGATGGCGGACCTGTAACAAGGAGTCACGACCATTTTCCTGTCAGGGCCTTTACGAAGTGAGTAAATACTGGCTCGGCCAAGTCTCGCCAAACTGTGATTCTGGAAGGCTCGTGTAAAGACGGGCAGGTTTTTTTTTTTCTCTCTCCAAATTTACTTCATAGTCTGTCTCGTTCAATACACTGGAGATGATAGAGTGTCGTGGGAAGAGGAGGGGGGGGGGGGGGGGGGGGGGGGGGGGGGGGGAGGGGGACCTCAAGAGGGGATAATGTCGAGATAATGGAATGCGAGGGAAATGGGTTTCAAAGGTACAGGAGGCATATTTTTTCCCGCTAATCAGAAGGCGCACATTAGGCCCATGCGCTTATCCACTAGCTTTCTTTTTCATTCATTGTCATTAAATTTGAAGATTTTTTCTTTTCTTTTATGCTGAAAACATTGCACTATGAATTCCGATATTAGGTACATGCTGAGTTAGTGTTCATAGACTCTGGAAAAAAAAGTGTATGCATTTGCATTATCTGTATATGAATTTATTTACAGATACAGAGCACTCAAAGGCCCACATCCAAACGCACCTACATTTACACACCCATCCTCCCGCCCACCCACCCACCATCACACACACACACACACACACACACACACACGCACGCACGCACGCGCGCGCGCGCGCAAGCGCGCTCCTAAACAGAAGCGTCGGATCATGGTCACAGGCCAATAAAATTACTGAACATCCAACAGTCATCTCCGAATGGGTCTTGTGCCCTATGAGACATTTGTCAAGGCTGCATCGTCTGTTTTGTCTTTATATCGGGCAGAAATTTCCGTCTTATTATTTTTGAGGTGATTCTGCACTGAAATCTGAAACTGAACTCTGCCGTACGTCAATACGTTGATGGAAGTGGTCGGTGAGGCACTGCTCCACCAACAACAAAAGATCTGTCACAGCCAACGCCTGCAAATATTATATTTGCGTAAAACAATACACATCTCTGGCACGAACCTTGTGTTCCCTTCTCGCCGTCGACAGCCATTCTTTTATCTGTTCACTACATCTGTTTGTCAAGGAAAATGAGAACAACGTGTAGGGGTGATCAAACCCTACCCTCTCCTTCCTCACCTCCCCTCCTCTGTTTTTCTAAGAGTAATGAGTTTTCTCACGGTAATGGTGGGAACTTTATACCGCTTCAAGCAGGACTAGACATAGCGCAGAACCTGTACGTTTACTTGCTTAGAGTTTCATTTGGATGTTAGTAAACTGTACACTGTTGCGCCACAGAAAAGGCCCAGTAACCTTTCTCACTCGGCATTTACAAAGTATTCACACTTGTGCCACAGAAAACTTAGGTCTGAAGTTTGCTGTTCGTAATTATTTCTCTATGCGATCCAAAAAACTTTTCTTCTTAAGCATAACAAACTGTTCACAAACGGACTGTGTAACTGTTCGCGTGGTTTAACAGTCTTGTTTCTATGGCGACGATGCATTGATAGGTGATTTGAATTATTCGTGGCTTCAGCAGCTGTGGGGAGAAATTGGCTTTTGTTGAATCGAACAGCAGTGCTGGGCTCCTCTGTGATCCCCTTGTCTCTTGCCTATTTCATTCACGTCTTTTATCGCTTTTTCTTCCTATCTGCGTTCCATCTGCTGTCGTTTTGCCGCTGCTGCTGTTGTTTTTTTGTGCGCGCGCGCGCGCGCGTGTATGTGTGTGTATGTGTGTGTGTGTGTGTGTGTGTGTGTGTGTGTGTGTGTGTGTGTGTGTGTGTGTGTACGTGCGTGAGTGTGTGCGTGAGTGTGCGTGCGTGCTTGTGTGTGTGTGTGTGTGTGTGTGTGTGTGTGTGTGTGTGTGTGTGTGTGTGTGTGTGTGTGTGTGTGTGTGTGAGAGAGAGAGAGAGAGAGAGAGAGAGAGAGAGAGAGAGAGAGAGAGAGAGAGAGAGAGAGAGAGATTCTCCGTGTGTATGTGACTGTGTGCGTGTGACTGTATGTGTGTATGTCTATTTTCTTTTTCTTCTTCTTCTTCTCTCTCTCTCTCTCTCTCTCTCTCTCTCTCTCTCTCTCTCTCTCTCTCTAACAAATGTTTGTTTTGTGGTTTTTATTATCTGTCTCACACGCGCGAAAAATAACGGACATTGTCTACGGACATAAGAAAGAAAGGAGTCGCTCAGGGAGTGAAACTGAACGAGTTTTATGCACAGTGCAAAACAGACCAGGAAATGTTCGACAAAACATCTTCTTCTGAGAAGATTGCCTGATAGAGCTATGTCCCTGGTGGCAACTACTGTTTGACAAGTTGAAAGGGAGTCGGGGTATCTTTTCCGTTTTTGTATGGGGTTGGTCCTCGCGGCCGAGGGTGCCATTTCAGAAATGAACTTGAAGCATTACCATAAGTTGTCATTTTTTCTTCACAATCAGACTGTGTGACAATACACTTCCTGTCCAACGACAGTAGCCTTCCTAAAGGCGAACAGTTGTGTAAGTTGTGTATGGTGACGTGACACTGGTGATAACTATTTGTTTCACTGATTTTTGCGCCAGTGGAAGACATCAGATCTTTACGCATGTAGAAATGTTGTCTCCACGATGTGAATGTCCCTAAACCTATAAATCCTAAAAATGGCCAAGTAGCTCCGCTCGCTGAGCTGTTAGTCGTGATGAAACATTGTACCATTACATGCTATTGTTTTTGCAACCCTTTTTTTCTCATTCCTATGACGCTGTTTTGTCGATGAGAGTATGTTTTCCATTGTTTAGATATTTCTGCTGCTCTTATTGTAACTCTGCTATTTTGCTTGTTTATGTTTATCATTATTTGATTTTGGCTGGCCCATGTGTCTGTAAATGGCAAAAATCCTCACACCCGATTCCAACGCCATCACGCCTCACTCCTCTCCAAGGCCCACATGTTCATAAATACAAAATTTGAAGTCTAAAGTTGGAGATAATTTGCAAAACTGCCATTACGGCCTGTCTCAGATCCACTGGCGATATTTTGAAGTTATAATCAAATGAGTGTAATGTGTTGTGGAGGTGCGCTTTAAAAGTTTTTCTCATCTTAACCTCTTCATTGGTTCACAGATGGTTTCTGTGTCTCTTTTCATCTACTGTGAACTGCTACACTGCCACAAAGCGTGTGTGTGCTTGTGTGTGAGTGCGCGTGCGTGCGTGAATACGTGCGTGCGTGCGTGCGTGTTTGCGCGTGTTGTGTGTGTGTGTGTGTGTGTGTGTGTGTGTGTGTGTGTGTGTGTGTGTGTGTGCGTGCGTGCGTGCATACGTGTGTGTGTGTGTGTGTGTGTGTGTGTGTGTGTGTGTGTGTGTGTGTGTGTGTATGCGCACTCACGCGTATTAGTTTCTTACTGCAACTGATCAGAAGTATGTAACATGACACCAAGACGCTTTTATAGGTCGTATTTTTCACATTGTCTCATTGGCATTTGTTTTCTTGGCTGTTACTGAAAATTGTAGGTAAACTAAGAGAAAATCACATCTACTGCCAACCTCTTCCCTCGCATTTTCTCTCATACGCAAGTCCTGATTTTGTTTTACCCGTTTGCTTTTGAAAATAGCATAAACAACTTTCTGGTGCTAGTCGGTTGGTTTGAATCAAGAAAAAAAAAACGTAGGTGGACATCTGAATGGGCAGAGCCTATCTCAAATTGATCTCAAAGGGATACAAGAGTGATCAAAAAGTGAAACGCACCGTGGAACAGACGACAGTTATGGTGATTCCCTTTGAGTGAAGCGGGGTGGATGTGTGAGGGGATTATGGCAGGGTTCAGATCGCCAGCGCGAGGAAGAAGGGACGAAGGGGTTGTAGGGATCGGTTTGCATATCCTAGAAAATGCCAGGATCAAGAGGGATTGGGGGATATCTTCATTTGCATATTCTTTCCCTCTCTCCTGCGTGCGTGCGTGCGTGCGCGCGCGCGCGCGCGCGCGCGCGCGCGCGTGTGTGTGTGTGTGTGTGTGTGTGTGTGTGTGTGTGTTTCAGCAACGAAATGACTTTTGCTGACGTTGATTTGTATTTTATTTCTTTCTTTAGATTTTGAATCATTTGATGATTCTCTCTCATTCTGTCTGTTTATGTGTGTCTACATGTTAAATCTGCGTTTGCTTTAGTATGAGGGAGACAGACAGACAGACAGACAAACTGACCGACAGACAGAGCCATGTGAGAGTGGGTGCTGAGTGGAGGTGTGGGTGGGGGAAGGGGCTGGAGGCGTAGAAGTGAGAGGGGAAGGAAATGCCTTGCAGCCTACACAGCGAACAATAGCCATCAGCTCCTTGCCAAGTCCTTCTTTCAGAGTCAGTCCATCTGTCAGAGGAAAGGATTCGAAGACCACTTGCCTTGACAAGATTCGCCGGTTTTTGTCCTCCTCACTTCCTCCTCTCCTTACACCAGTGCCTTGTCTCTCTCCCCCCCCCCCCCCCCCCCCACATTCCCCCCACTCCCAGCCACCAGCCCTTCACCCCTACTCCTCCCAAAACTGCACGTCAGGGACAAACGCAAACGAAAGGGGAGAGGCTTGCGTTCGCAGTGGTGTGGGACAAACTCAGGGGCCAATGCTATTAGCCTGTTTGTCTTGCAAATTGCTTATCACATGCCAGGCCAGTCGTCTACAATTAGTCATCCAATCACCCGCACCTCATCTGATAGGTTGATGCTGGGGGGAAATTCCGTAGTGATGCTGATTCTGGTCCTTCACTCATGATGATTTGTCTGCTGCTTTCGTTTTCTGCTGCTTTTTGCTTTTTGTGTACCGTGTTTTCTCTCTCTCATCTACAGCGTCATGCCAGTTCATTGTGAAAATTATTATGGTAGTGACCGAAACCTTTCGTATTTTTGTTACTGTTGTCAGTGTCTTATTGTTACCAGTTGCACAAGCTCTGTGAAAGGGAAGTAAATGTGACGAATTTTGGTCTTTTAGCAGACGTTTCCGCCCAGATCTAATTTTCAGTGAATTTTCTCTTGTGTGATCTTGGTAAAGTGAATGGCAAATCTCAAGATACTGAAAAGAATTGATGATGTCACTATTTATCAAAGGCTAGCTAAACAGGATGGAAATTTGACGTTCAGTCACTATTTCAGTGGCTGGTCATCCGTATTTGAGGCACAGAACCTGACCATGACAATGCGTATTATCAATTCGTGACCTTAAATGTCCAATCGCTACCGAATGTTATGTGTGTATGTGTGTGTGTGTGTGTGTGTGTGTGTGTGTGTGTGTGTGTGTGTGTGTGTGTGTAAACTACAGCTCACTGATGATACCATTCAAATCAATTTAAATATAAATTTTTTTTTTTCTTCACGTTTCTATCTAATCGTCGCTTCACATATGGACAGTTTAATGTTAGTAAAACATTAGATGACATAGCAATACATGGCTCCTAAACTAAA
>JADBJO010002877.1:90000-105000 GCA_016801955.1 Conus betulinus
CCTTGAACAGAGTAAACTGGAGAATTTCTTACCAACAACTTTCATTCTATAAGATGCCGCTAGCAGACAATTTATCGAACTGATCTGGGGATCCACTGGTCAAACTTATTTTGAAACATATTTGCGCTCTGAAGACTTGGTAAACTTGCTGCTCATACCCTAAATTTCATTCTGAGAATGCCTGTCTTCATACGGGGCCATCGAAACTGACATGGCATAGTGGAAAAACAGGACAAACCCATTCTATTGCATTTAGACTATACCTTGCTGCATCGAAACGGTGTGTGGTTGATTGTCTGAAATTTCCAATTTTAGTGTAAATATGGGACACTGAAACTATGTCAAAGCTGTTTCATTTATCTATAACAAAAGAGGTGGCTTCAATTTTGAAATTCCCAGTGGACAAGTCATTGTAACACACCCAGTGTAGGCCCTGATATCCATTCGCAACATAAACTTGTGACAATCGCGATAACCGTTGATATAATGGCACATAGTCAGATAAGGAGATGGATTGAAACAATGAGGAGAGAGAGACATACAGAAGATAATAGTGGAGAGAGAGCTGGTTAGAATAGGAAGAGAGAGAGGAGGAGAGAGAGGAGAAGAGAGAGAGAGAGAGAGAGAGGGGGGGTTTTGAAACAAACGGAAACTGTGCTCATACTTTATTAACATTATTTTCTAATACCGTTTTCAATATGGATTAGAGAATCTAAGGCTATTTTCCTGTAAGGAATATTGAAGCTTTTTCAAGAGAATATTCACTAATAAGTTTACGCGGACCTAATAATGGCCGTCAAAGTAGTAGTTTTGAAAATAGAGATCCTGAATTGGTATCAAGATTTAAGATTTCACGATAACGGAAATTCCTCTATCATAAGCGAAACTGAAATAATGAATTAGGCTGAAAGCTATTTTATTCAAATAATGACTTTTTTCGAACCCTATGGCAAACTAGAGATGTGATTTATTCTAACAGAATAGTTGAAGCAATGCAGCAAGTTTTGCAAAGCGTACATTGACAAAGATGATGAAGCTTAACCACTCAAACATAATTTTTCAAAACTCATTTTTCCTACTGTAAAAACTAATCTCTGGTAACCGAAAGCGTCTTGAATGCAGTGCACATGGCGTATAGTCAGATGTTAAAGCTGGATTTGAGTAAAACATATACGTTGCTCGTAGAATAAAGCTTGGTTTTTTGCATTAAGAAAGAGAACAAATGTATACAAAGCTGAATGAAAATGGAAGAACTCTGATTTTTTATTCCCAGATGGATTTTTGAGACTCCAAACTCGAAACAAATTTTCTCTCACATTGTTTTAAAACAACCTAGGATGAGCAGTTGAGTTGGTATCACATCGGACTGTTACATAGATTTTTTTCCAGCCCAGAGATTCTAGTTACTTGACCCATACGATAAAAATTCTTCTCAAAGCAATTGTCTACGTCAAAAGGCAAAATGAAGCAGACAATCCATCATATGTTGTTTGATTGCAAGATTGAATACGTACTTTTTGGGGAGATTTCAGCAGGCTGGTGACTCATAAGTAGAAAGACAAAGACGCGTGCTATTTGACCTAAAACAACATGCAACTGAACATACAACTACAACTTATATTATTTCGTTTTGACGTATACAAGAATTAAGTAGTAAACTCTAAAAACTGCATTCAAATCATTCGTTATACTGGTAAAGGAAAGATTTATTCCTGAACGTTTTTACATACCTATTCTAAATGGAGCATAGAAACAATTCGGTGAATTGGCTATCGTATCATTGGCAAATTACATTAAATATGTCTAAGGTCGAGATTGTACAAAGAGAAAATCGGGGCCCCCCGGCCGGCCATATCCGAGGGCTTCACACATTGGAGTGGCCAAAAGGTCCTTTACCCTCCTCCACCTTCCAATATTTTCACTAGGGAAGCAAGAGCCCCAACCCCCCCCCCCCCCCCCCCGCCACCCCACCTCGCCCACTCCGTTCCGACGCCACTATTCCCATAAAACCTCTCTTACAGAACAACCCGAAACTTAACAACACTTTTCTCAACAGGCTAAAATATGGTAAAGAGTACATTTTTTGTTTACTTTTTTGTAGCTCTAGCTCCCGTTTCTTTTTTTGATTAAAAAGCGATTTTGCATGTATTGGAAAGATGGTAGACACAAGATCTCTCTACTCTCGGCTCTCTCGTCTCTCCCTCTCTCTCTCGCTCTCTCTTCTCTCTCTCTCTCTCTCTCTATATATATTATATATATATATATATATGTGTGTGTGTGTGTGTGTGTGTGTGTGGTGTGTGTGTGTGTGTGTGTGTGTGTGTGTGATAATCAGACCCATTTGGCGGTGTACAGTGTAATTGTCGTGCAGGACTCTTTCCTTCCTCCTCCTCACCCACCCTCCACATATTGAATCCCCTCCTCTGTATCACCTTTGCTCGGCGTTACACTTGAATCTATCCAACAAATAAGCGTACCCTGGGAAGGCCACCTGAACTTTCCACACAAGAAATCCGTTGTCATGGCATGGGCAAGTTACACATGTAGGACGCTCATTCCAGTAACGACTGGCCCCGTTCTAGGTTAGTATGTTTTTTCGTTTTTTTTAAAGGAACCCAGACTATACTCCCGTCGCTATGTAGCCAAGTAGCGTGGCTGGAGAGCAGTGTTTCTGTGTTGGATGCAGACAGATTGAATCTGGCCCAACAGCTGGCCGGAAACATGTCTTCTGCCTTGTTCACCGTTTTGTAAGGTAGATGGACGTTGTGGGATTGGTCTGTCGTCGGCAGGAACGTCTGATAATCTATCATCGTTAGAGACTGATTGAATGTGTGTGAGTGTGCGTGCAGGTATGAGGACGCTCAGTGTGTGTGTTGTGTGTGTGTGTGTTTGTGTGTGTGTGTGTGTGTGTGTGTGTGTGTGTGTGTCGTGCGCGCGCGCGCGCGTGCGTGGCATGTGTGTGCATGTCTCCTGTTTCTGTGTGTGTGTGTGTGTGTGTGTGTGTGTGTGTGTGTGTGTGTGTGTGTGTGTGTGTACATGCAGAATTGTTGTGTATGCGCGCGCGCCTGTGTGTATACGTTTTGTGTGTGGTGTGTGTGTGTGTGTGTGTGTGTGTGTGTGTGTGTGTGTGTGGTGTGTGTGTGTGTGTGTGTTTGTAATATTGTACGCGTCTGTCTGTCTGTCTGTGTGCGCGCGTGTGTTATGAATGTGTGTGCGTTAGTGTGTATACATTCTGTTTGTTTATATGCGTGGCGTTGGTTACATGGCGTGTGTGTTCGTAGGTTGCGTGTGTGTTCGTATGTGCGTGTGTGTTCACGTGTGTGTGCGCGCGCGCGCGCGGGTGTGTGTGTTTTACATGTGCGCAGCAAACGCGTGTGTGTAAATTCATCGAGTGTATCCATAACCGTGACACAGAGATTAGAGCCAAAAGTAAGTTCGTTTACAGCCCAGCCAGCCACTGGGATCACTTCAGAACTGTCATGGATGAAGGCCGAGACAATCTGAGGGTTGGGAGGGGGGGGGGGGGGGGGGGGGTGTTGTTGGAGGTAGAGCACGGGTGTAGATGCCAGAATAGGGACGTCCTCCACCAGTTCGGAGCCAGACTTGAGTGGTCAACAGGTTTCAAATGAATCACATAGCCTGGGGATTTTTTTTTTCTAAAGAATGCTCATGATCTTATGAAATAACAGCGAGCGTTTCGTAACCCGTAACCCGAGACATACAACAAGGGGGGAAGCGCCAAGAACAGCCCTGCCATGTGTGCCCATACGAGCGAGTTTTGTCACCCTCATTGACTGTCATGAAAACAAGTAATAACGGCCCAAATACTACTGCACACTATACCAAATTCAACATCGCCTATCTGGATTTCCTGGTCACACCAATGCTGACTGACATCAATGGGAGAAACGAAATGTCTCCGGTTCTGTGGCTCGTCATTCTATGTCCTGACGGTTTCAGTTTTAATTCCTTTCCACATCCATGCGCATGTCAGCCCACAGTGTGTGGAAAGGTTCACAAGGACCTGGGCAGACGTGGTTACGCTCTCCCCAAAGACTGTGCTCATTTACTCAATACTTGCCGTCAGTTGACGGCTGGCTTAGTTGGTGGCTTGCCTGTGCCGCTGGGTCAGTATGGACATCACTATATACAACATAATCTTTTTTTTGCTGTCTCATCTTTTTGTCTCACTTCAGTGGGCATTACATCCACCGCCGCTCAGATCATTTCAGCTACACGTCCACACCCACACCCTGGCTTGTCCAGACGCAGCCATGGCACTTATAGACCACACTGAGCACGCACTGTCAAGTCGTCACGAGGCAACCCCTCAGATGAGACACTGCATTCTGCATTACTGCCAGGGTCACTTCGGTGGTGTTCAGTGACACGTGCTCTGATTCAGCATATAGCTATCATCATGGTGTTCAGTGACAAGTGCTCTGATTCAGCACATAGCTATCATCATGGTGTTCAGTGACAAGTGCTCTGATTCAGCATATAGCTATCATCATGGTGTTCAGCGACACGTGCTCTGATTCAGCAAAAATCTATCATCACCTACTCCTCTTTTGGCTTGCCTTTGATACCCGTTGCTCCTTGAGGACTGCTGATGAAAAGGCTGTGAAATTTTCTTTATGGGTGTGGTTCTGTATAGGAACCTGCAATGAACAAGACGGCAGCAATGAGACTGACAGGGCAAGAAGATAAAACCAGGCAAATAAACAACAAACGAATGAAACATAATCCTGACAAGAGTAATACAATTCTGAAATTTCCTTCCTTTGGGAACGTTCGAATGTGTTCTTAGTAGCAACTGACAATTTTCTGTCCTTGCTGATGCGTTCCCTGATGATCTGGTAATCAGATATCTCAGAAATCCCCAGATTTGCATTTGACAAGCTACCTGACAACCGGAACTGGTCGTTTTTTCAACCAAGCAGACAAAGCAATTTAGGAAAAGCACAGTTCCTTTTTAGGCTTTTAGAATGTTGGCTGCGGCTGATAACGTGGCCTCGGGAATCTGAGACCTTTGCCAATGATTCCCCCTTGAATATTAATGAGGCTTCTTTTCGTTACTTCAAGACCCAACCTTTGGGGGGTAACAGACTACTGAGAGGGAAGAAAAAAATTACCAGGGTCAGTCCGAGTGGAGACAGTCTGTGACCCATTATCCTTCTGGCCAAGAGACAGAAGAATCAATCTCTGGTTGCGCTGTCATAGACCTGCTCATTTTTCTCCTTCAGTCCTATCTGACGCCGGATCTGAAATGAGAAATCATGACCGTATTCCTTTCAGCGCCTTCACTAGGTGAGTAAATATTGGCTCGGCCAAACTGTGGTTCTGGAAGGTTGTGTACAGACTGGTACTCGTATTTGCACTGTTCATGTCTGCCTCGTCCAATATGCCTGGGATGGTAAAGGAGGGTCGGCGTTCGGGGTTTGATAGGGGATGATGCTGAGGCGGAATCAGACGAAGCAGAAAGTGGAGGCACAAGAGGCCTCGTATTTTTTCTGCTTTATTATTTGGCAAGCTTGTTTATTTGAAGACCTAGTCACCAGTGCGTTCAGTTTTCATTTTGTTTGATGGGCTCGTTTCGTTCCAATTCTTTTATGTGTTCATGCGTTTATGCACACATGCATGCGTCTCTCTCTCTCTCTCTCTCTCTGGTGTGTGTGTGGTGTGTGTGTGTGTGTGTGTGTGTGTGTGTGCGTGTGCGTGCGTGCGTGCGTGCGTGCGTGCGTGCGTGTGTGTGTGCGTGCGTGCGTGCGTGTGTGTGTGTGTGTGTGTGTGCGCGCGCGCGCGCGCGCGCACGCATGGATGTGTGTGTATTATGTTTGTGTGGCTGTATGCGTGTGTGAGTGAGTGAGTGAGTGAGTGAGTGTGTGTGTGTGTGCGTGTGCGCGCGCGCGTGTGTGTGTGTGTGTGTGTGTGTGTGTGTGTGTGTGTGTGTGTGTGTAAATTAGTTGAGCGTATCTGTAGCTGTTGCAAAGTATATCCGAGTCATGTCACGTCACATAGTTTACAGCCTACGTCACCACAAAAACCATTTCAGAGCTGTTGTGATTGACAAACGGGATGTTGTAAGTTTGAACACTGAAATGCAACGTCGACCAGGATCGCTTAAGAATTAGGTGGTCAGTGGGCTCAAAAGGGAAGACTGGACGACACAGCTGAGGACTACTTCTTTAATAATGCTTGTGACTTTACCATCAACAGCCAGCGTTATGTTACATCGAATATATCATAAGAGGTAGCATTAAGAACAGCTGTGCCACATCCACATCCTCTCCACAGCATCTCCCACATCCTCATCGACCCTCCAAGAACACAAGGAACAGTGCCTCAAATTCTCAAGGTCCTCGAGATGTGCGGTCCAAGTTACTCTCTCTGACCATAACTGGGAAAAAGCCTCCATTCAGCTCTGCAGCCCTTCATGACCTGAGCTCACGGCGCTCCCGCTCCGTACCCGAACCCATGGGTTCGCGTCAGTGTTCGCTTTTGGGAGGACTGTTGTAAGGCCATAGTGAAGTCCCCTCAGGAAGGATGCGTATTATGCAATAATTGTCACGGGTAGGTGGCTCACTGGGTGGTTTTCTGTGCTGCTGGATCAGCACGGACGCCACCCAACACCATCTTGTGATTCAGCATTAGTGCATTGTATCCTCTGGTTGTCTGCCTCTAGTACTGACTGGTCGCTGCGGACTACACAGTGCGCAGGCTGTGACAGGGCACGCCTGAATTTGGCTGTGTATAGAGATACGCAAAAAGCGGAATGGGAGCAATGTCAGTAACAGGCATGAAGATGAAATGGCAAAACAAATAACAAACAAAACATAACCCTTATAAAGGCGAACATTGTTTCACGAAGTATGTACCCCCCCACCTCTTAGTTCTGGTTTTCTTTGCCAGCGTGTGAGTGTGGTTTTAAAAGAACTGCAACCTTTCTGTCCTTGCTATTCTATTTTCCTGTTGCTTTGATATCAGATATCTTAGAAAACCCCTGATTTGCCATCAGCAAGTAATCGGACACTATAATTTGTCGTTTCTCAACCCGAGCAGAAAAAGTCGTCAGAAAAACGTGCAGTTTGTTTTAATGTGCAATGTGCGACTTGGCTGATAGCGTATCCTTGGAAATCTTCAAACCTTTGCTGATAATTCGCGTTTCAATATTGATGCCATGTGTTGTCACTTATTCAGAGATCCTGTCTGGGGTGAAAAGTTTACCAGGGACACATATGGAAGGGGACATTTTGTGACCTATTTTCCATGTCCGAAGGAAGAGGAATCGGTTGCTGGTTGGGCTGTCGTAATATCGCCTAGTTTTCTCCTTATTTTCAGTCCCTATCTGACGTCAGATTTTGTTATGAGAAATCATGACTATTTTCCTTTCAGGGTCTTCAAGAGGTAAGTAAACATCGGCTGCGTCTTGCCTAACTATGGTATGGAAAGGTTTGTGAAAGACTAGCTCTTTTATTTCATATTGACGCTGATCAGTTCGGTCAGTATGGTTGGGACAGTAAAAATAGAGTAGGATTCACAGCTTGAGAGGAAACAATGCTGAGATGGAACAAAGCAAAGTGGAATGCAAAGGCGGGCACAAGAGACTCGATATTTGTCGGCATTATTACGTGGCTTATTTCATTTCCGAACACGCTGTCTTTTGTGCTCAGTTGTTTGCCCTTGTTTCTCTCCACTGTACACGCACACGTTCGTCATTTGGTTATGAGTGTTTACATCTTGACTGGAGTGAATGCGCGCGCGCCCGCGCGCGCGCGCGCGCGCGTGGTGTGGTACGCACATCAATCGAGTGTTATCTGGGGCCATGATGCCAAGATTAGAGTCGAGTGAAGTCATACTGTTTACATTCCAGTCAGTCACGGAGTCATTTGAGGCTGTCATGGACTGACAAATAGGACGTAAGAACACATAATTTTTTTGTCCTCACCATTCTTACCTCACGCTGCCTTTATAAACATACATATTTGAAATCCCCATAGTTGCCATTGACAAGTTGCCTGACTACAAAAACTTATCACTTCTCCAAACAAGCATAACAAGCCGCCCAGAAAGCGTGCAGTTTGGTTTTGACTGGTACAATGAGCTGTGTGTGGCTGAAAGCACAGCTTTGGAAACCCCGAAAAAACTTTGCCAATATCCCCCCCCTCGCGCATTGACGTTATTTGTTGTCGCCAATTCCAAGACCCTACCCTGGGTGTAGAGAGGAGAGGAAAACTTACCTGGATCACATCTGAATGGGGACACTCTATAACCTAGTATTCTTGAGACTAATATAAGAGGAATCAATGACCGGTCGCGCTATCATAGTCATGCTAATTTCTCTCCCTCAGCTCCTATCTAATGCCGTCGAGTGGAAATAACTATTTTCCTTTCACCACCTTCATGAGGTGGGTAAATATTTGATTGGCCTAGTCTCGCCAAACCGTGATTCTGGATGGACAGTGTGAAGACAGGTACATTTTTCATATCTGCACTGTTTATAGTCCGCGCGCTTGTGTGTGTGTGTGTGTGTGTGTGTGTGTGTGTGTGTGTGTGTGTGTGTGTGTGTGTGTGTGTGCCCACGCGCGCGCGCACAGCAAACCCGCGTGTGCGAATGTTTGTTTGTACATATGCTCGGTGTGAATGCACGTGGCGTGTGTGGGTGTTCGTACGCGCACGCGCGCGCGCGCGTGTGTATGTTTTGTTGTATGTATAAACAGCGAGTATGTATGTAAATTCATCGAATGTATCTGTAGCTTTAGTGCAGAGATCAGACCCATGTCATGTCATACAGTTAGTAGCCCAGTCTACCACGGAGATAATTTCATGACTCATGGATCTGCCACTGATAAACTAACCCGGAGATATTATTCGCCGCTTCTCCAGCTAAGCAGGAAAAGTCACCCAGAAAGGGTGCAGTTTGTTTCAGCCTCTTACGATGTTTGCCATAGCTAACATAGCCTTGGAAACCTACAAACTTGTACCGACGATCATCCCTTGGATATTGATGCTATTTGTTTTCGCCTACTTCGAGACCCCAGTTCTGAGTATTTTGTGGAGAGGAAAACCTACCGGGTCACAAATGGGTGGGAACATCCTGTAACGTATTGCCCCATAGTCCGGGAAACAGAGGAATCAACCACTGGCTGCACTTCCGCAGTTATGCTCATTTCTCTCCTTCAGTCCGTATCTGCTGCCGTATCTGTAGTGAGGAATCACGACCATTTTCCTTTCAGCGCCCTCACAAGGTGGGTAAATATTGGCTCGGCCAGGTCTCGCTGTGATTCTGGAAGGCTTGTGTAAATACTGGTAGTTTTTTTCGTATGTGCACTTCACAGCCTGTCTCGTTCAATACACTAGAGACGGTAAAGATTAGAAGGCGGGAGTGAGGGGGAGGGGGGGGGGGGGATGAATTCGAGAGGGGATAATGTCGAGATAAGAGAATGCAAGAGAAACAGCTTTCGTAAGTAAAAGAGGCATATGTTTTCTGCAGATCAGTTGGCACACATTAATCCTGTGTAGCCGTGGACTAGTTGCCTTTTTGTGTTCACTTTCATTATGTTTGAAGGCCTTTTTTGCTGACATCACTGCACTATGGATCTTTATATAATATACATATTAATTCAATGTTCATAGACACTAGAAAGTATTCGTTTGTTTGGCCACTGCACTATCTACATAAGATACTATCCGCAGGTAGAGAGCACTCAAAAGCCCGTATACAAACGTATCCATATTTGCACACCCACACTCGTGCCTATTTACTCATTCACACACACACACACACACACACACACACACACACACACACACACGCACGCACACACACGCGCGCGCACGCACGCACGCACGCACGCGCGTGCGCACACACAGATGTCGGACCATGGTCATAGCCTAATGAACGTCTGATTGTCATCTCTGGGAATGGGACTCATGTATCATTAGATGTTTGTCCGTGCTGTCATTGTCTGATTGTTTTTTTTCTTTTAATCAGGTAAAATCTTCCGTCTTATTATTTCTGGGGTGATTCTACACTGAAATCTGAACCTGAAGTCTGCCTCAAGTCAATACACTCATGGAAATGGTCTGTGTGGCACTGCTCCATCAACAACAGAAGATCGGTCACAGCCAGCCTCTGCAAACATATCATTTCTGTAAAACAATACACTTCTCTGCCACGAACCCTTGTGTTCCTTTCTCGCTGTCTGACAGCCATTCTTTTGTCGTTCACTCCATCAGTTTATCAAAGAAAATGAGAACAACGTGTAAGGTGATCCCCCCCCCCCCCCCTCACTTCCCATCCTCTGTTTTCCTTGTTAGAACGAAGTTTTCCATTGTAATAGTAGGAATCCTATTCGACTTCAAGCAAGGCTGAAAAGAACTCAAACCTGTACACTCATTTTTAACAGTTTCAAGCTGCGTGTGTAGGTAGATTGTACGCTGTTCTGCCACAAAAAAGGCTCAGAACACTTGTTCACCCTGCACGTACAAAACGTCCTGATTTACAGAGTACAGATTCATCGCAAGAGATTCGAAAAAAAATGGAATATCAATTAATGATAGGATGTACTGGCAGTGTAGTGGGTATAAAACAACAGACATGCGATTGGTTGGCGTGACTGAGAACAAACATTGTTTCATGTTCCATTGAAAACCAGCAATGGAGTGTTTACAAAACTGAAGCAAACATGCAAATCGTATCAAAACCATACGTCTCCAATGACAGATATAACTGACTTCACTGAACGTCTCATTTTCAGGCGAAGAGAGAAAGGACAAATGACCCAAACGGCCACAAGAAACACTGTACGTTTTTACCAACTGTCACACTTACATTTATACCGCGTAGCCCATTCTAAAACCAAGTTTTATCAGTATTTTAGTGAACATAGACAGCAGACGCCCAGTCAAAAATGCATGTACTGAAAATTAGTATTTCACGTGGCTTTTTATCAGAGTGAGTTAGAGAGAGAGAGAGAGAGAGAGAGAGAGAGAGAGAGAGAGAGAGAGAGAGAGAGAGAGATGGGGGTGGGGGTGGGGTAAAGGGGGGGCGGTGAAACAGAAGCAGCCAGAATTCAACCCACATTCATGCAGTTATTCTAACTGTCGTATGTAACAACTATCAGGAAAGTATAATCTACGTAGAAAAGAGCTACTAAAGAGCAATCAATCAATTTCTTGAAATCAAGCTACGCCACCGACCATACACCAGCAGAATGAAACCACAGCTCTAGAGTGGGAAGTATCTCTCTCTCTCTTCCTCACACACACACACACACACACACACACACACACACACACACACACACACACACTCTCTCTCTCTCTCTCTCTCTCTCTCTCTCTGTCTAACTTACTTTCTCTCCTCTCCCTGCCCCTCCCCCCCTCCCCACACCCACCACCCCCACACACACACACACACACACACACACACACACACGTTCGCACGCATGCACGCACACTGATATTTCATTCCATTCATATCTTTGTAGTTGACACAATCATGGAGACACTCTACAGGCTTATAGTAAAATAATAGATGGACAGACCAGCTAATGGATAAACATACATACAGAAAGATCCATAGATAGACAAAAAGATGGATAAACGAACAGACAGACAGAGAGGTGAATTGATAGATAAACACATAAACAGACAGACAAAAACACACTGACAAACATATGTAACAAGAGTGTATGTGAGAGAGAGAGACAGTGTGTGGGTGTGGGTGTGTATGTGTGTGTGTGTGCTGTGTGTTTGAGAGAGAGACAGTGAGAGAGAGAGAGAGAGAGAGAGAGAGAGAGAGAGAGAGACAGAGAGAGAGAGAGAGAGAGAGAGAGAGAGGAGGATGGACCACTGGCACCAAACCGCCAATTTGAGAGTTAGAGTACAAATCTTAACATACTACTATTATACTCTGTGCTTTAGTTAAACATTCCTCTGTAACGCTACCCTTCTCAAGTCAGCTGATCTGGGGTGGGTAAGCGTGCCGAATGGTTTACCCTACACCCCAAATGTACACCCCACAAGCTGTGGTAGGCGTGGACGTCGAGTTAATAATGGGTCTGTCTGGTATCTCTTCCAATGAGGGATTGAGAAGTGTAAGAAAAAGACGATGGACGACTCCGCACTTTGGAAAGAAAGAGAGAGAGAGAGAGAGAGAGAGAGAGAGAGAGAGAGAGAGAGAGAGAGAGAGAGAGAGAGAGCTGTGTGTATGTGTATATGTGTGTGTGTGTGTGTGTGTGTGTGTGTGTGTGTGTGTGTTGTTGTTGTTGTTGTTGTTGTTGTTGTTGTTGTTGTTGTTGTCGAGAGAGAGAGAGAGAGAGAGAGAGAGAGAGAGAGAGAGAGAGAGAGAGAGAGGTGTCAAAACTGTAGCAAAGAAGGGTCAAAACTTGGGATGCATAAAGAATTCTCTCTGTGTTTACTGAGAGCAGCAGTAACTGTCAAACAAAGAAACTTTTATTTGCGATTACTATGAAAACTGAGCGAACGAAGCAATTAAAAAAAAAAAATCACACACAGAGCTACGAAAGTTAGTCAGAAAGCAACAGATAAAAGGAGAGAATAGAAAGGGGGGAAGGAACTCAAAGAGACAGAGACAGGCGAGAGAAAGAGAGAGAGAGAGAGAGAGAGAGAGAGAGAGAGAGAGAGAGAGAGAGAGAGGAGGGAGTGAGGGAAGGCGGGATAGAAAGAGAGAGACAGACAGACAGACAGACAGACAGGGACAGGGACAGAAAGACAGAAACAGAGACTGAGAGACAAAGCATCAGAGAGATTCAGACAGACAGAGACACAGAGAGAGAGAGAGAAAAAGAGAGAGACACGGCGAAAACGAAGTCCCCAAAAGAGTCCTTGGAATTCATAACCCAAAACCAAGACCAGCACATTTATTGTTGGGGAAAAAAAAGTAAACAGACGGGCGGAAATATCTGCGCAAATGTCATATTCACTCCAGGGAAGTTACTGAGCAAAGAGCGCAAAACTGGCAAGGTAAAAAGCGCGGGCCCGGCATGGCAAACGAGAACAAGACTTAAGACAAGAAGCAAGACTGTTTAGGTAAGACGCACGAGACCAGTAAGGCAAAAAGTGACGACACTAGCGAGGCAGGAAGCACGACATTGGTGAGGCAAAAAGCACAAGTCTACTAAGGCAATAAACGCAAGAGTTGCAAGGCAAGAATTGTGGGACCGATAAGGCAAGAAGCACCAGACTGGCAAGGTTAGAAGACGACAAGCATGAAACCCAGAAGGCAAGAAGCGCGAAACAGGCAAGACACAGAAACACAAGACTTGCGATGAAAGACAAGAAGCACGAACCTGAGAAGGCCAGAAGCACGAGACAAGCAAAACGAGAAGCACGAGACTTGCAAGGCAAATAAGCACGAGGATGGCTGCAGGATGATGTAGTTTTAAACGAAACCTGACGTATTTAGAAGTATATCATGACACCTGGGCTGTCGAGGCGGAAGCAGTGAGTTGGGCGCATAACAGGTTCGTTTTAGATCAGAATAGACGGTTTCATTTCAGAAAAATCCCCATGAGGGCGCATAGTTGTAACAACAAATAAAAAATAACTTAACACGTACAAAAACAAGACCAAAATGAAAAGAAAAAGCGGCAGGCCTATTGATAACCTAACAGGGAAGATCATGTTGTAGATCTCAATAAAATTGCAATCAGCTGAAGATTTTCGTTGGAAAAAAAATCATCTCTGACAACAACAGTCAAAGAAGACATGTTTAAATTGATTCTGCAAAGTCATCTAGGTGAACTTGGCATTGTTTAATTTAGTTTAAAATCAAAACAAGCTGGATTTTTTCATCGTGTCTGGGTGTCTGTTATAAAATAGTTTTATACCGCCCTGTCATTCTAGTGTTGCAAAATCGATGTGGAAAGGTAAAATGAAATTCGTCACCTATATCATTTGAGAACTCATACTGATTACGACCTGGGGAACTTTGTTTTACGCATTTTGAAGTCTGCTTGTTTGTAACTTCTGAAGAGCAGATACTTACACGGAAAATTCATCTGTCTGTTTTTGTATTGTTTCATACATGTGCGTACTTTGTGTTGATTTTTAGTTCTTTCTTGCGTTCAATTCCCTGCACGTCTACAGGCAGAATGTCATATTTTTATATGTACTTACCTAAATGGCTTGATACGCTCATCAGCTATTCGATTCGAAAAAAAAAAAAACACCCAAACTTTTAGTTAACATTAACTTTTATAAATGCAGTTCAGCATAACAGGATTCAGTTAGCCAATAACAGGCATTTACATCCCATATTCTTAGCCTTACGTTTTTGTTTGAAAGATACTAGGATGAGTAGCAAGTTCCTCCAAAGAATCCACACACTTCTATAACCAACACTATTTGTGAGACCGATTAAGGCAAAAAAAAAAAAAAAAAAAAAAAAAAAAAAAAAAAAAAAAAAAAAAAAACCTCGACAGGCATTCATTCAAGAACACGAGACCGGCAACGGAAGAAGCACGTGAAGAAACTGAGATTGCAGGAGGTACAAGACAGGCAACAGGCAAACAAGAAACACGAGACCGGCAACGGAAGAAGCACGTGAAGAAACTGAGATTGCAGGAGGTACAAGACAGGCAAGACAAGAAACACGAGACCGGCAACGGAAGAAGCACGTGAAGAAACTGAGCTTGCAGGAGGTACAAGACAGGCAAGACAAGAAACACGAGACCGGCAACGGAAGAAGCACGTGAAGAAACGGAAGAAGTACAAGACAGGCGACAAGAAACAGAACCGGCAACGGAAGAAGCAGATTGCAGGAGGTACAAGACAGGCAAGACAAGAAACACGAGACCGGCAACGGAAGAAGCACGTGAAGAAACTGAGATTGCAGGAGGTACAAGACAGGCAAGACAAGAAACACGAGACTTGCAAGGCAACTGTTTGCGGGACAGGAGGTTAGCATATGTCCTCGGAATAAAATCATTGGAAAAGAGTGAAGATGGCGATTCCTTAGAACACGTCCGTATG
>JADBJO010002877.1:110000-115000 GCA_016801955.1 Conus betulinus
ACGATCCCCTCTGACTGGCTGTCCAAAATATCTCATTCATCAGTTGCAGAAAATACATAATGATGCAGCCACAATAATTTTCAGATGTTCTGAACCCATTCACGTCGCCCTTCTCCTCATTCTCCTCACTGGCTTCCTGTTAAAAAAAATTGATTATGAACTGTCTATGCTTAAGTTTCCAGTCTCTGAGTGGTCATGCTCCATCATATCTTGTGATGTTCTTCAGCTCTGGACTCCGCCCAGGCCCTCGCGTTCTGCGACTGATACTCATCTCCTTCAGATCCGTTGCTGCCATACGCAGACGTCTGGACAGCTTTCGTTCTCCTTCGTAAGCGTCCTCTGCCTAGAACGGACTTCCTTTCTCTCTCTTCCTTCAAGTAAACCTTAAGAGACTGCACTTTTTCTCTGACTTATGGCTTCATTCTCCTTCGCCGAATGATTTTGTTTGTGTTGTGTTCCGTTGTGTTCCGTTGTTGTGTTGTGTTGTGTTGTATTTTTGTGTGTGTGTGTGTGTGTGTGTGTGTGTGTGTGTGTGTGTGTGTGTGTGTGTGAGAGAGAGAGAGAGAGAGAGAGAGAGAGAGAGAGAGAGTCCTTGCCCGCACACGTGTATATGCGTGTATTTGTGCGCGCGCGTGTGTGTATGTGAGGGCGCGCATTCGCGTGTGACTTTGTGTATGCATGCATATATATATATATATATATATATATGTGTGTGTGTGTGTGTGTGTGTGTGTGTGTGTGTGTGTGTGTGTGTGTGAGAGAGAGAGAGAGAGAGAGAGAGAGAGAGAGAGAGAGAGAGAGAGAGAGAGAGCGACAGACAGATAGACAGAGAGAGAGAGAGAGAGAGAGAGAGAGAGAGAGAGAGAGCGACGACAGATAGAGAGAGAGAGACATAGAAAGCTAATATCTCTATAGGAACCCACTGGTTATTCAGAGTAGCCCCCCCATAGATATCTACTATTATCATTATCATTGTTATTGCTTTTGTTATCATTTATCATCATTATTACTATCATTGGTATTAATGATATCATCATCATCATCATCATCATCATCATCATTCAACATACGATTATGCAAAACATTGTTCGTTCGCTGGAAAGGGTGACATTTTAGATGAGACTGCAGATTAAGTGTTCAAGATTGTTCTGCCTTTCATTTTTTTCCCCACTGGTTTGCAGACTGAACAACGCATTATTTTCATATGACATGATTAAAACAAACATCAACAACACAGTCTGCACACTATTGAAAAAAAAATCACACAATTCTCTCTGTGTGTGTGTGTGTGTGTGTGTGTGTGTGTGTGTGTGTGTGTGTGTGTGTGTGAGAGAGAGAGAGAGAGAGAGAGAGAGAGAGAGAGAGAGAGAGAGAGAGAGAGAGAGAGAGATTGTATCACCGCATCAAAAATCTCAAAAATCTCAACAGGAATCCGTGGGCCGAGATCCACTCAGGGCACAGAAAATTGGTTATTACCGAACTGAAGGCTCCTCTCTCGATCCAAAATGGACCCCGGCCAGAGTTACGCAGCGTGAGGAGCACGCGCTATGAATAAAGATTGCCCCTAAGAATAATCCCCCCGTCCTACATCTGTCCTGTCCCTCTACATTATTCGCTGCACCTCATTTGGCTAACGACTCCCCATCGACCGCGGCCAGTTTGCGGTAAATAGTCGCCGAGCCGGTCCAAGGATGTCACCAAGATTTTTGTCCCCTTGTCGCAGTTTTTTTTCCTGTCATTCTGTTAAATCAATGCGCCAAATCTGCCCCCTCGACTGGCGCATCGATTTCAGGGGGTGGGGTGGGGTGGGGGGGGGGGGGGGGTGGGGTGGGGAGGAAAAACTGTTTGAAACGAAACTCCGGGCTGAAGTTGTTTGCTCCGGCTTGTTGAGGTGAAAGATCGAAAGCGAGCCAAAAAAGAAGTGTGGGCCCGCTGGGGAAAAAAAAAACCCCGTGGGAGTCAAGGCAGCGTTGTGGAATGGGGGGAAAGGGCGCGCACTGAATCATGAATTAATTGAACATCAACAAGACTTATTCGATTAGCCTGGCGGGTAAGCCGAGGCCGGGCCCCACCGAGTCATGGCGGCGGGAATTGGCTCTCTGTTGCTCTATTCATTGCAGCTGATGATCTGGGGAGCTCTCCGCTGCCAGACAAACATTGTGCCGAGTGATCCGCCATGGCTCTTCCGCTGTCATGGTATGCTTGCCCATTGACGTGAGCTTGAATCAGGGGCAGCAGATGGCTGCTATGCTGTGAGTGGGCCAGGAACTTTGTCCGCGGTCTGCCGTGTTGAGGAGGCTAGGTCGGTATGGTGCCGGGGATTTGTACTGGAGTGTGTGTGTGTGTGTGTGTGTGTGTGTGTGTGTGTGTGTGTGTGTGTGTGAATCCTTATAAAGTTTTTTTTTAGTGACTACCGTCAATCAAGAAAAAAGAAAAGATTACATCATGATAATGCTTCTAAAAAATTTTACATAACAGAAAAGTAATTAACGACAAATATTAATCATATTTATGTGTACGCAGTTAATAAAATGGTAACTAAACTAATGGCTCCGTAAAGTCGGACAAGACCTGGCCATACTGAGAATGCCAGTCTTTCGTCTTAATGTGCCAGATATAGAAAAAGCATATATCAACGAAAAAAAAAAGCCACAAATGAATAACTTCCTAACTCAAGAAATAAGTACAATGCAGCATGTGGGCAAACAGACACAACAGAACGGGCAGCTTGTATCCACACTGGACAGTGTTTACAATTCTCACTACCCAGTGGCCAGATTACAACAAAAACTGGCATGTCATGTATTGTGACCAGGGTATGGTATGAGATTTTCCAAACAAAAGGCGGGCAAATGGGCCATAAAGGCAGAAAAAAGCAGACGACAGTTAATGATTCAGTCTCGTCACGATCTGGTCAGATGTCTGGCGCATGGGGAGAAGCAAATTTTAACTTAAAAAAAAAAAAAAAATTCTTTTGTGTGTTATCCCCCAGTCGCACAACAGCACGCCATCTTTAAGCGCGTCAACAGCCCAAATCCGTCCACCAAAGAGAAAAAACCTGTTTTAGAACCATGTAGCATTAAGCTTGAACAAGTGAATATTGCGAACAACTGACGTCTTTTACAGATACTTTGTTGCCACTGGTCTTTTTCATGCCTCAGTAGATTTCACCTTGTCTTTACGACATCAACTACACTTGTAAATCATGGAAGTGAATACACTGATTAAAAAGAACAACTGTCTTTTCACTGTCATAGATATATCAAAACAATAATACAGCCCCCCACCCCATCGCAAAAAAAAGAAGAAGAAGAAGAAGAAGAAGAAGAAGAAAATTACGTGAGAGAAACATGCCATGTTTCTGTTTATCTCTACACTCTGCAGATGTAGAAATTCTGAAAATGAAGAATGGCCACAAAGACGTCCGGCCTACTCAGACCTCCTGATCCTACGTCGGTGAAGATTAAACTCAAAGAAAAAACCCTTACGAATAAACGACAATTATCGCGAGGAATTAAGAGAAACTGTTGAGAACTTATTCAGCTCAACGTTGACCCTCTCCGGAGCAAATCCCGCGGATGGGGCATTCACAATACTTAAGCCCGATTAGCAACAGTAATGAATAATCACTTCGTCAACTCAAGCCAGATCCATCCGTCTTTGGAAGGCGATGTGAGGAGATTCTGGAGCAAGGTTCCATCCGCATCTTTTTACCCAATCCCGGCGAACAGGGATCAGGCCTATTCATGGCTTCCATACACACAGACCGATTTACGGTTTTTTCACATTTTGTCCAAGTGCCTTGAGAATTCCGACGTCTTTTCCAGCAAAGGAACGAAAATTGTGTTTTATGCCACGCACATCTGCAGTTCGATGGCCGTGGGCTTCGCATGGGGAATGAATTCTCATCTCCAGATCTCCGGAGCGTTCGACTTGTTTCTCTGTGCTGCAATGAAACGTTTTGAAAAACATGGCGGAACTGTAGCGAAACTCTCTCTCTCTCTCTCTCTCTCTCTCTCTCTCTCTCTCTGTGTGTGTGTGTGCGTGCGTGCGTGCGTGCGTGCGTGCATGTGTGCGTACGTGCGTGCGTGCGTGCGTGTGTGTGTGTGTGTGTGTGAACGCCCGCGCGCCACTACTGCCATTGCAACAACCAAGACGACCGCTACTGTTATTGCTACAATAATTTCTACTAGGCTCGGTTTCCTCTCGTTCCCTGCGTTGTCTAACGTTTACTTTGATACTGTTGCCGCCTGTTGTCGTAGTCTGCAGGACTACTACATTTAATCAAAATCATGATCTCTCCCACGAAAAGTTCTTCTATAATACTGCTGGTTTGATGACGTTCATAACCGTTTGACGACGATGTTGACTATAAGAACAGCCCGCCATGTTAAACGGACGCACGCATTCTCTCTCTCTCTCTCTCTCTCTCTCTCTCTCTCTCTCTCTCTCTCTCTCTCTCTCTCTCTCTCTCTTCATGTCAAAGCTGAAAATAAGCCTCATTTCAAATCTTCTGAGGACCGCTGTCGTTCTTGTTTTTTTTTCATTACTATTATCATCATCACTATTTCATCATCCTCATTATCATGATTGTTATTATCATTAATGTTCTCATTACTTTCATCTTTATCATTTATTTATATCATTATTATGTTACAGATGACCCGTGACACATTTACATCACAGACTCTTTCCCTAATACGCCGCCTTCTCGAGCCCTTCCCAATTCTGATATGAATAATTCATTGCACCAAGATAGCGCTTCACCCAGAAGTCATACATAACGTGTTTAGACAGACACACATTCAAGCACACAGACAGACATACTTCTTCCCGTCTGCCCCTATCTATCCCTCTCCCTCCGATCCTTCTCCCTCCCTCCTCTCTCTCTCTCTCTCTCTCTCTCTCTCTCTCTCTCTCTCTCTCTCTTCTCTCTCCACGTCTCCATCTCTCTCTGTCTCCGTTGTGTTCACAACTAAACACTGCTTTCCGACTGTCAG
>JADBJO010002877.1:117500-125000 GCA_016801955.1 Conus betulinus
AGACGAAAAGAAAAAGAGCAAATTAAAGCTAGAGCGATAGCGTTCTTGTTAGAGTGAGCAGTCTGTCAATTCATTTGTTGACGAATCCGTTTGAGCTGGGTAGGATGGGCTATAGTTTTTAAAGAATCCAATTTAGCATTACTGTGAACAAAAATCATGATAATGATTATAATGAAAAAGGATCATAAAGAAAATCGTTTTTTTTTTTTCTGTGTGAATATAGACCCTAATCATGATGTAAGCACTCACTTCTTTATAGTCGACAAATGCATTATTAGGGCATGAATTACATTTTGCAGTACAATCTTCAATAGAAATCCATACGATTATGGAGCACAGATATAAATCCATACGATTATGGAGCACAGATATCTATTTATGCGTACTTTTCAATATGTTAGAAAAAGTTCTGATACGACTATCCATATGGTTATTATTACTTAATCATCATCATCATTATCCTAATGATTATTTTTATTCACTGTTTTCATTAGCTGGAGCGCGGGTTGCCAGGGAGTTGGTTGCAATCTTAATGAAGGATGAGAGCAAGATTAAAAAAAAAAAAAAAAAAAAAAAAACCAAGCCCAACCCCCACTCCCATCCCCCGACGATCGGTCCATACGAGGATATATGAAATTAAGACTGAAAGCTTAAGGCCTTGCTACGTATGCCTGATACGACTTGCGGGTCTTGTAGCAACAACGTTGTAGCAAGTTTTGTCAAGCAGGTTTTCTGACCTTTTCCGTAGGTCAACCGCCCTCGAGTTGACTTGCCTTGCTGTTTCCGTGTCTTCTTACCGTCCTGTTTAACCACCAGTCACACACATTCCCTAGAAATCCTCCTGTTTGTTCACCCCCCCCCCCCCCACCCCACCCCCCCGCCGCCTTCATGTTTTTCATTCCATCCATTTTTCAAACGACTTTCTCAAGGCTGTGAGTGTTTTTTTGCGAGAGAGAGAGAGAGAGAGAGAGAGACAGAGAGAGAGAGAGGGGGGGGGGGGGGGGGGGGGGGGGGGGAGGAAGAAGGGTCGTGCTGGGCCGGCCGGAACAATGGATGCAGGGACAGGAAAGGGGACAGACATACAATCAAGCTGCCGTCTGGTTCTGTTGTTCTGCTTTGCTTCATTTAAATCCAAGGTTATTCATTAACAAAATCAATAAACAGAGGAACCCGTGCAGCTCCATGTGTGGCATTATTGGTAACAAAGAGATCAAATGAAAAGGATCGTTCGTTTCTTGTAAATTGAAAAAAAAAAGAAATCAGTGATAACCGAAGAAAAAATATTTTTAATTGCTTAAAAAAATGGATACTTTTAAAGTGGAGAAATGACCAATGAATTTGTTGGAACAATGAAAGCGAAAAAATAATTTAAAAATCTGAAAGGAAGAGTGAAACTGGAACCCTGGCATGGGTCTGGTTGCTAATGATACATGCAGTGGCCCACCACAAGGTTATTAGAACTTCCATCTGGCGAGCTGTACATATCCGACTAGCCTCGCTGTTTTATGTCCTCTTGATGGAGTTTGGTGCTTCAGTCCCATCTGATTCGCCAGCTCGCATCCCCATACCACAACCGTCAGATCAGCTACCCCTGTCTGTACCCCCTCTCCCCAAGCATTCCCTTGCTCTGCCTCCACCCGACTGATTTTTAACGACTACTACACCGCCACCACCCCACATCCATTTCGATAAGATCCCCAGCGATCCGTCAGTACAGTCAATATATCTGCTTCACCTGTGTCGCTAACATCATTAATGAAGGAAAATAAAGATAAAAAAGAAGTCTACACCGTTCAAGTGTCCTTTTCAACGCATCCAGATTATTTCCTTACGAAAGAAACAACGATAAAGAAGAAAATGGAGGACGGAAAGGAGACAGGGGGAAAAAAATGAAGAAGAACAACAGCATCTCAAAGGAACAGAAGACAAAGAAACGGCAGAAAACCCAGAATGAAGAAGCAGGAGGATAAAGAAGACTAATCCGGTAGGGAGAGGAATACTGGCATCAGTGCAGGGCTGACAGTAACATAGAGAGCCAGGTGACTGTAAACTACTTTAGCCTGGCTGCAGAAGGCCATTTTTTACCAACAGGCTTCATGTCCATCTGACTGCCTTTCCCTTGTCACCCTAAATCTCTTACTCATCGTTCTGCGTCCACTTCCATAGAATCCCCGCCCACATTTTCCCCATTTCCCTCCTCCTCGTTCATCCCCTGTGCCGATCCTTTTCACAAAACCCAGTTTCCCCTGAATGGCTATTATTGGACGGAAGGGCACCACGGGGTATCAAGCAGCTGTCCAGTTCCGTTGTTTGGGTGTGCTGCTTTGTTTTGATTAAAACCATGCTGCTGTCTGTGTGTGTTTACCAAGCAATGCTGACCTCGACTGATACATCAAATGGACTAATTATTAGGGTCAAGAAGGAGACTGAAAACATCTTGTTTGTCAACTCATTTTTCCATTCATTTATCATTCTATTGTCAAGAAAGAGATTAAAACACCTTGTTTGTTCACCTATTTTTCCATTCAAATATAATTTACTACGGTCAAGAAAGATTTAAAACACCTTGTTTGTCAGTTTATTTTCCCATTCATTTATTATTCATTTTGTTTTACAAACGAACAAGGCAGAACTTCCAGATAAAAAGGGAGAAGGACAAAGGAAAGATGAATACATGATGAAAAAGGAAAAGACTGGATCTGAACAGGGGGAAAACGGAAACTGGTCGGGAAACAAGGCACCAACCAGTGTCTGGCTAATAATGAGCAGTGAGGCGAAAGTACGGTTATGCGGGAAAGACGTTGGCCAGGCCGGGGGCAGGTTTGCGACCAGCCCCGCTGCTTTATGCCCGCTTGATCGTGTTCGCCTTGTCGCTTCCACCTCGTACACGTTCGCCGCCATGCGCACTCGGCTGCGTCCCCCGCCATTTTCCCAACTACCCATTACTCCGATTTCCCAGCCGAGTCGCCCCCCCTCCTCCCATACACACACAGACACATTCTGTCTGTCTGTCTGTTTCTCTTTCTGCACTGTCCTCTCTCTGTGTGCCTGTCTCTGTCTGTGTCTGCTGTCTGTCTGTCTGTCTGTCTCTCTGTCTCTCTCTCTCTCTCTCTCTCTCTCTCTCTCTCCCGCCAAACTCAGCATCCCAATGCACAGCTATTTCAAGGAGAGGAAAAATAAACAGAACATTAAGTCGCTGTTCCATGTTGTTGTTTCGTTCTGGTGCTTCGTTTCACAGTTAGTCAACTTGTATTCCCTTTTGCATCAATAAGAAGCGAACTAATTGAAAAGGATCAGTGTTACCACTGTTGACTTTGACTTTTAGTGCTTGCCTGCAGAAATGGATGAAGCGTTATTTCACACAGGAAAAAACCGGCAAATTCCAAGTTTCTCAAATAAACTTGAGCCTCTTGCCTTGTAAAATGTTGAAGATGAACACAGGAACGAAAGTATTTTGCACACATAATTAGTTCTAATGGGTTGGATTACTTACTACATGACCGCAGAGTTTTAGCCGTCACCGTCGCCTTGTTAGTACATAAAAATCTTCATAATGAACGAAGACAGCGCGTTGAAGATGCATTCCAAAAACAAAGCATATTATACAAATGTGTCATGTTCTCACTAATAAGATTACTTACTACATGGCCACATATTTGTGTCCACATGGGTTGCTCGTGAAGTTAACGGATATCTTCAACTCTGAAGACAACAACCTATTTGATTTAATTTTTTTCTTAATGTAGGTACCGGGCCCGTACCTTTGGACGTAAACATCTGATATTCTTTCATGTGGTCGCTGGACAGAGGTGAGTGTGTATATTCTTAACCTATTCATTGCAATGAGCAGTGGAAGTGGTTCCGTTTTCGTGCGAGTATCGCAACAGAAACCCTACTTTTGAAGTAGACAATTACTCAACACGAATGATTCTTTTAGAGTTATAGAACACAGACCAGTGACTTGCCCTTTTTTTTTTTTTTCCCCTTTTTGTTTCGACCGATGTAAGTTACCTTACATTTTACGCCAAAAAGGTGCGGGGCAAGTCTGAAAGTAAGTAAATAGGCATTGGACGGTATCATTCTTGACTGAACGCTGATGCAAGCAGTATTTCTGCAATATCGTAATCTTATCCAAGAGTTATCTTTGGCGAGGTTCCATAATTTGACGAATCGTTCAGAACAGGTTAGACGGGGGCAACAGTAGAGATAAGTGAATGTGGAAAAGAACGGGATCAGTCTGGACTGAACGTGGTGGTACTTCTGGTGATATGTTCGAGAGTTACCTCAGCAAAGAAACTGACAAGAATGGAGACATTCTGAAATATCACGGCAGAAATTCATTCGAATTGAAAAGCACGCACACCATAGATCAACTGAACTATGAGAGGAATTTTCTCAACTTCAGAAATCACACACGTAAAATGTGTCAAACAGAGATTAACTTGAAACTTCAGACGAGACATTCTATACAGCATGCATTATTATTAGAAAAAAAAATAAACAGTTCTAAACGTCAAACTAAAATCCTACACAGCATGCATCTACAGATGCAAATAAACACTTCTTAGCATCGCATCAACATCACATATTGCGTGCATTAACATATAAGAATACACAGCTACTGGTATCACATAAAATCCTGTAAGCACACATTAGTAAAGGAGAACACATACTTCTTCACGTCAAGTTGAAATCCTTTGCGGTACGGTATGCTTTAGCAACAACAACAACAATGACAACAGGTGATAATTTCAATCATGTAAAGTATGCATTAACAGGGCAGAACCGAGCATTCTATCAATAAATCAACAGATGTATTGGTTCCGGGTCAAGCGTTGGCAGTATGCCATTCTAGGGTACATCACTCATGGGGACCTCAGCATAGTAACTGGGGTAGTTTGACTAACACACAGACAGACACACACACACACACACACACACACACATGCGCGCGCGCGCGCGCGCGCACACACACACCATTAAATTTTACATGCACGTTTTGTTGGCGCTCTGGACTGAAGGTATACAAAATAGTTAATACAGAATACATAAGGATAATGATCCACAAACTTGTTAGGTGGTCATGAATGAAAGTACAGGGGTAGGGAAAGGGGTGGGGACAAGGGCGCTAGAAAGAGAAACGGCGGAAAGCGTGGGAGACACAAGAAGACAGAATATTGAGGGAAGGGGGGGGGGGGGGGGGGGGGGGGGGTGAGGGAGGGAGCTGCCATAAAACAAGAAATTTTCTGTGAGAAAGAATGGAGGCGAGTATGAGCTAAGAAGGGAGGGGGGGGGGGGGGGGGGGGGGGGGGGGGAGAGGGAGGGTGCTGGATATGTAGGCAGCATTCCAGATAACAAACGGTCAAGAAACTGGCAGACTGATGAACCTAAAGACAGGTCTGGCAGGGAGAAGGGAGTTGGGGTGGGGTAGATAAAACAAACTGGCCCGGTCGACAGTAGACAGACAACAATGCAGATTAATGCACACATAGACAGGCCGAACACTGCAGAGAAAGAGTGTCAAATAGACGGAGTAGGGGAGGTTAGCAACCAGTTACTAATTTGCAACGGACATCAAGGCAGAAGCTGGCAATGTGCGTACTAACCAAGGGATTCACATAATACACAAAACAGACTTAAACAAAGTGCCAGTTAAGACCAAGTATGTTGGAATAAAAATGTTTGTAAAATCACTCAAAAAACACAGAAGAATAAACGAGTTAGGGGGTAAAACGAATTAAGAGATGGTTGTAATTTAGAATTGAAACTAAAATCAACATTAAAATGAAGCGGATAAGGGTGTGGAGGAACGAAAAATGTGTTGCTGGCCTGAAAAAAAGAAGTGGAGGGTGGGAAGGGGGATCCTATTAGTTTGATCACGGGCAGTAATCTCGCTAATAGGTAATGCACAAACATCTATATCCTAAAGATCGTTGTCAAAAATGTCTATGCCCCTGCTATGTCCACTCCTCAGTAGTAGATTCTAACTGTAACTAATAGTGAACTGCCAAGAAAACGTAGACAAACAAACCACAAGACAAAACACGACCCGTTTCGACCTCTTAGGTCTTGTTCAGGCAAGATACGAAAACACTTAGGACAACGAAACTGAACGAGCAATCACTTATCTTCATTCACTTCAGCGCAAGATTCAACTCCCATCTTGCGCTAAAGTGAATGAAGGTGAGTGATTACTCTTCCATTTTCGTTGTCCTGGGTGTTTTGTATCTTGCCTGAAGAAGACCTAAGAGGTCGAAACGCGTCGTGTTTTGTCTTGATTCATTGGTCAACGTTTTCCTGGCGGTTCGCTATTAATTACATTTAAAATTTGTTAAGAGTTCCGCCTGCAGTCGCCTCACTTTGCAACCAGATCCTCAGTAGTGGTTAAAAACTCTAAGATGTAGTATAAACTCTCCCGTCTTTGAAGTTGGGGTCCTTACCCTCCCTTCTACAGACAGACAGACAGACAGACAGACACATACACGCACGCACGCACGCACACACACACACACACACACACACACACACACACACACACACACACACACAGAGCCCCTTTCATGATTGAAATTATTCTCCTAACAAAGGAAACAAAGATGCAGACCCGTTGGAACGAGTAATCATCCCCTACACCTGTTACACACACACACACACACACACACACACACGCGCGCGCGCGCGCGCGCGCGCGCGCGCGCGCGCGCGCGCGCAAATATTTCCTCAATCGCTTCCATCTTTATTTTTCTCCATTGTTGTCTGGTCTTCCCCAAATCTGCGAAGCTCTCAAATACAGTCCCATAATGCAGGCGAATGGACACAGCGGAACGAAATTAATGACACATTATGAAATCATGAAGAGCAAGAAAAAAGGAGTGCGAACAATATCATCGGGATAATGTGCGCATGAAGTGAACAGACAAGCGTGGAAGGACGGGGAATGGGAATGAGGAGAAAAGGGGAGACTAAAAGAGGGTTGGAAAGGGTGAAAATGAGGGAGAGGCACAACTGACAGACACAAAGAAAAAGGAAGAACCGTAATCGGTTGGGTTGCCCAATACAAAAATGTGCACAAGACAGGCTGCCTCTGCTCAAATGCAACTGGGAAAATAAAGCTGAAGGGAAACTGATAACATTAAAAAACAAAAACAAAAAAGTGTGTGTGTGTGTGTGTGTGTGTGTGTGTGTGTGTGTGTGTGTGTGTGTGTGTGTGTGTGTGTGTGTGTGTGTGTGTGAGTGCACGTGCGCAAGCGCACACTCGCGTGCACTTGCGTGTGCATGCGTGCATGCGAGCGCGCACACACGTGTATGTGTGCGTGCACGCAAGTGCGTTCGTTTGGGGGGGATAAGTGGCGGGGGGTGGGGGGGGGGGGGTGGGGGGGGGGGGTAGTTGGAAGGGGGCTGTTGAGAGGCAAAGTGAGTGGCGATTAAAGAGCAAATTGAGAACAGAAACAAAACAAAACAAAAACAAAAAATGCATATGAATGAGATGCGAAGTTTTTC
>JADBJO010002877.1:135000-145000 GCA_016801955.1 Conus betulinus
GTTACTCCTCTGAATTTTTTTTTAAGTCTGTGATTCGTCTGTATCAAAGCCAGTAGGAACGGATCCAATGGCCAATCTTCAAACTTAAGACATTCGCGATTCTGCTGCCATATTCCCCATAGAAAGCGTAACCCTGGCGAAAAACGGGACTCTCAGGTGTTCTAAGCCAATACCAGGGACTTGGCATATCTCGCTGCTAGCTCAGTTTTCCATCCTTTCTGTACACCTTTCCGCCCGCTGAGAATTCGAGATTCGAAAGCAGACGACAGGAGAAAGGGAGACAAGTCCGCGTCCTTCCGCTTCCCGGTGATAGAAGGGGCGAAGAAACGTGGGCCACACAAGCGCCTGAGAAATTCGATCAGAATTAAGCAAAGTTAGACTTGAAATAAAAAACCTAATTAGACCCTGCCTGGCAGAGGCTAACTTAATCAGTAGCTGCAAATGATTGGGTGAGAAGACGGGGCGAGAAGAGGTGAGAAGGGAAAGAAGGGAGAGGCAAAGGGTGGGACGGTTGTGTGTGTGTGTGTGTGTGTGTGTGTGTGTGTGTGTGTGTGTGTGTGTGTGTGTGTGTGTGTGTGATGGGGGGGGGGGGGAAGGGAGAGAGGAAAGAAAGAGACAACGGATGAGGCTGGAAGAAGAGCATTGACAGGGACAGTCCAGGAAATCCTCCTCAGGATTGGCAAGGAGAATAAAGCAGTGGGTTTTTTTTTTTTATAATTCTTGCAAATAAAAAATAATACTCAAATCGCCCAGAATGAACAGCTTTTGTATTGATTCTCTCTTACAGACAGTTTCACACACACACACACACACACACACACACACACACACACACACACACACACACACACACACACACACACACACACATCCTATTTTGTTTTTACTTCACTAAAAGAAAGAGGAAAACTTTCCTCTAGCATAGTCTGTGATATTAATTCTCAACGTCTGTTAACATCTTCTCGGCGTTTTTTTCTTTCTCTTCTAACAAACACCTTGAACCAACGTCTCTTGAGTACGCCGAAGAAGAAGGAAAGAAAGAAAGAACGAAAAAAAAAGACAAAAAATTCATGTTTTGAATACCGTCAAGAAGAAGAATAGGAGGAAGAAGAAGAAGAAGAAAAAAAAAAGAGAAAGGAGGAAGAACAACACGAAGAAGAAGAAGGCATTAAGGAGAGAGAAAAAAAGAGTGGTGGAAGAAGGAGAAGAAGAAGAAGAAGAAGGGAAGGAGAAGAAAACAACAACAACAACAACAACAACAACAACCAAAAACAGAATGTAAAAGAAGAAGTCCATACCAACAAAATAAGAAAAACGAAACGAAAAAAAAAGTAAGAGGATGAGAAACACAAACATAGACTAACACTTCTTTTATTGTTATCAAACGGACCAAGACAAAAATTTGAAATGAACAAGGCGTTAAAGTATAAATTTTAAAGCAAAAATGACAGAATCAGGAATCTATTGAACATGGTCATGTGGACAGATTCCCTTTGTTGCGACTGTCTATTGTCGACATTCTAGGAAAAAGATTATCAGAAAGAAGCAGGGAACAGAACAGGACGGAATAAGGTGTAAAACAGTGAAGATAGGAATTTAAAGAAACACGGAAGATGGGGAGAAAAAACTAAAGAAGGTGACGGGCTAGAAAGAGAAGGATAACGACTACAACGAAACAACTACAACATAAAGGAAAAAAAAGCGAAGAAACAGTGGGCGTTGAAGACAAGAATAAAGAAGAAGGAGGAATCGAGCAGGAGGAGACAGACGCTGAAGATGCGGGGGATACATGAGGAAGTAGTGTGCAAGGGGGAAGGCGTAGAAGGGGAAGCAGGAAAGAACAGACAATAAGCAGAAGAAGAACACGCTGGTTTTGCAAGCAGGAGGGAGGCGAACGGCTACCACAGCGGAACGACAGGGCCAGAAAAAAGGTAGGCATTATGTATGGTGATAGCATGTATAGCCTTCCGCCGCCTGTCGCCTCCCTTTGACACACTGCGCGCCAAGCGTAGCAAGCAAACCATATCTATATGGAAATCACCGTCTCCAAGCTGCACCCCCTCCCCTCCGGCATCAACCGGGCAATACATGCAGCCTAATGCGTGTGATGAGATCGGGGGCTTCGATGGGATCTATGGGCGGGAAATTTTTTGTATTCCTCCCCATCTCCACCCTCCAGAATCACGTCTGTCTTCCTCTCCCCTTTACACACAATGTGAATGTATGCATGCACGCGCGCGTGTATTTGTATGTGTGCGTGTATGTGCGCCTGTGTACACACGCGCGCGTGTTTTCGTGTGTGTGTGTGTGTGTGTGTGTGTGTGTGTGTGTGTGTGTGTGTGTGTGTGTGTAAATTGGGTGTGCACATAAATGAACGTGCATGCATGCGAGCTCTCCCTCTCCGTCCCTCCTTCACCCTCTCTCTCTATCTCTCTGTGTTGTGTTATATTGCGTACGTGCATGTGTGCAAGCGTGTGTGTATGCGCGCGCGCGCGTCGCGTGTATGTGTGTGTGATTTGGGGTGTGCATGTGAGTGGGCGTGCATGCGTGCGAGCTCTCCCTCTCCGTCCCTCCTTCACCCTCTCTGTGTGCCTCTCTGCGTGTTGTGCGTGCCGCGCGCGCGCGCGCGCGCGTATGTGTGTGTGTGTGTGTGTGTGTGTGTGTGTGTGTGTGTGTGTGTGTGTGTGTGTGTGTGTGTGTGTGTGTGTGTGTGTGTGTGTGTGTGTGTGTGTGAGTGTGTGTGAACATTTATGCTTAGACATGCACAACTGAAACAGGTGAGTATGTAAGAAACTCTTAAATGAGGCAGAGAACAGTAAACGGTAAATAACATTCCAGAGGAGTAACTCTCGCTCCGATGACAAGAAAGTCATTGCCCATAACTCTAAATGGACGCTGTTTATGGCACCATTTCGCGTAGCACAAATGCAGATACTAGCCGGACAAAACAAAACAAGGAGAAAACCCTAAAAGTGTATGTGCATTCTCTTCGCCATTTATTTATTGATGTTCATGTTTTTCTACGTTTTCTTGTGTTCTTGTACTCTTTTTATATGCTTTTATCCATCTAAATCTTTTTCTTTGTTTCCCTAGTTCGTTTACGGACGGACTGGCGTTGAGCGCGCTTTCCCTATGTGTGTGCGTGTGTGTGTGTGTGTGTGTGTGTGTGTGTGTGTGTGTGTGTGTGTGTGTGTGTGTGTGTGTGTGTGTGTGTGTGTGTGAGAGAGAGAGAGAGAGAGAGAGAGAGAGAGAGAGAGAGAGAGAGAGAGAGAGAGAGAGAGAGAGAGAGAGAGTCTGGCACTAAGTATTCATCTGGGAACGCACATTTGTGCTCGAAAGGCAGAATATTACCGCCAATTTATAGAAAATCGGTTTAGCTTGTGTTGCGACAAGTACTTTTGTTTTTGTTTTTTTAAGAGTATTGATTCTTGAAAAAAAATCTGTGATCTAATTTTAAGTTTTTCTTTCTCTTTCAACATTTTGCCCCTATTTTCCTTACATTGGATTTATTCATTTTCCTCACAATGTAGGAGGTCATCTTTGATTTATTCTGGAAGATAAGTTAATACATGATGGCTTGTCCATACATTTTTTTTTCGCTTCTTCTCTTTTCTTTTCTCCTCTATCCCCCCCCCCACCCTCAAAAAGACTCCACGTGTGATAGAATTTTCCGCCATATAAAAGCGCGTTCTGCAGACGCTCACATGTGTTTCAAAGCGTTCGTCTAATTTGGACTTCTTTTCTGTTTTCGTTTTCTTCCGTTTTTCTTCTCCGAGTCACCGCTGTTTTTCTGGATCCCCCCCCCCCCCCCCCCCCCCCTGGCCTGGCCTTTGTTTTGTCTTTCCCTCCTTTTCTCTCCCCCCCCCCCCCCCCCCGCTCACTCCCTCTGCCTGCCTGCCTGTCTATCTGCCTGTCTCTCTTTCCATCCTCTCTCCACATCCACCGCCTTCTTCCTGCCCTTCCTTAACGAGTTTCCTACAAATGAGGACAATAGTAAATATCCAGTTTGACATCGATATAGGACTTCTTAATCATACACAATGGTAGAAAATATGTTTGAAAAGAAATACACAGGTGCGCTCGAGCGGGTGCGTCTGTACATGTGTGTGTGTGTGTGTGTGTGTGTGTGTGTGTGTGTGTGTGTGTGTGTGTGTGTGTGTGTGTGTGTGTGCGTGCGTGTGCGCGCGCACGTGCGTGCGTGTGTGCGTACGTGTGTGTGTGTGTACGTGCGTGCGTGGGTCCGTGCGAGCGTGTGTGTGTGTGTGTGTGTGTGTGTGTGTGTGTGTGTGTGTGTGTGTGTGTGTGTGTGTGTGTGTGTGTGTGTGTGTGTGTGTGTGTGTGTGTGTGTGTGTGTGTGTGTGTGTGTGTGTGTGTGTGTGTGTGTGTGTGTCTGCGCTGTCTGTCTGTCTGTCTGTGCGTGCGCGCGCATGTGTATAAGAGAGAGAGAGAGAGAGAGAGAGAGAGAGAGAGAGAGAGAGAGAGAGAGAGATGAAATTTGTGAAAATTGAGAGTCAGGGAAAGGCATAAATACGCTCGAAAAGGAGAAAATAACCGTCAATTTGTTTTGTGGGTAGTATTTTCCACGTATTCGACCCTTACAATTTATTTTGTACCATTTATTTTTGTCAAGGGAGGGGAGATGTTTTTTTGTTTTATTCTGAAGATAACCTAATGCATTTATCCGTTTGTTTCTCCTAAAAGGAAACAAAGGACTGCAAAATGGAATGCCAAAGAAAAGGACATTCTGATGACGCTTGCATGTGTTCTGAACTATTTTACTACTTTGGACTTTTCCTTGTCTTCATTTACATTACTTAATACTCCCTCCCCTCTCCTGTTTTCCACCCCTTCTTCATCCCACCTCCCTCTTCTTCCCTGATAGACCACCGACTCTTAGCTGAATAATCAAAGTCCTTACTTTTTCAAGCTGACCTTTGAAAAACTCTAAATTTAATCTCTCTCTCTCTCTCTCTCTCTCTCTCTCTCTCTCTCTCTCTCTCTCACACACACACACACACACACACACACACACAAACACACACACACACCGTGTGTAATTTTGTAATAGGTCATTTCGTGCACACACACACACACACACACACACACACACACACACACACACACACACACACACACACACACACACACACACACACACACTCTCATCATACACAGACGTGTGTGTGTGTGCGTGTGTGTGTGTGTGTGTGTGTGTGTGTGTGTGTGTGTGTGTGTGTGTGTGTGTGTGTGTGTGTGTGTGTGTGTGTGTGTGTGTGTACGCGCGCGCGCGCGCGCGCGCGTGTGTGTGTGTGTGTGTGTGTGTGTGTGTGCACGAAATGACCTATTACAATTAACCAGTATTTATAATCATGTTCATAAAAATGTTGGTATTGCCCCATTTCATAAAGGGGCCACGACATTGTATGATTAGATCATTGTAACTCTCTGTTTGTCTGTCTGTCTGCGTTGTAGTGTCTTGTCTTCTTTAATGGAATTCATTGGTCTGAACATCAACGCTCGTATAAGTGTAATCCACACTGCTATGCTGTAAATGTCAGAACGTATTACTACAGAGTTGCATCAACTTATTATTTTGATGTTTCTTACTTTCAAAACAATAGAAGTGAGTCGCGTATTTCAAAGAAAGTACATTCTATTCTTTTACTTTTCTGTTTGTGTTTTGTGTCTGTCCCCACTGAATAGCTGTTTTTCGGTGATCTCAGAGTTGGAAAGGTGTCATCTTTCCTCAACAATAGTGTACTGGATTGGTGGATTTTCCGTTCGTTGTATTGTTTTACAGTTTTGTGTAGCAGTCTGTCCATGTGTTCTCATTTTTTTGTTCATTTTTGTCTTAAATTGGGCTAACGTTTGCTCGCCTAATCGTTGTGAGATTTTTCACCATTTGGAATTTTTCTGCCAACGTTACTTACATGTATTCCAGCTTGTTCACGGATCTTTTGTCCCGTGGTGTTTAGCACCCCTCGCGTTTCCAAACACCGGATCTTTGTTGATCTTTCTGTACTTTGTTTTTTCTCATCTCACACACTTGGGGGATCTTATCTGCTATCCGTAGCTTAATATATTTACTCTTTGATGCTTTCCTCAAGATAGTTACCACATGATGAGTCACCAGACTGGTAAAATCATTGGTACCTGTTTGTGGCTTTTTTTTTTATTAACAACAACTGTGTGCTCTTCAAAGGCATGCATGGAGACAAACTGTTATCAAATGATTGCTTTGAGTTTGTTGCTACATGCAGGATTTTGGGTCGCGTGGATTCGAATTTTGGTCTTGGTTTGGAAAACTTCATGATTTGTTTTGTTAGTTGCTGCCAGAAATTTAGAAGGACCAAGTCCTGATCACTCCCTATATCTTTTCTAGGCGATTGTAACTCCTTTCAAAAAACCTGGGGGCAATGATAGTGAGCAGGGCCAAAACCCCAATTCTGTCGAACGTTACTCAAACATTAGCAGCTGCGGCAAAACCAGAGCCCGTTCTAATAAAGAAAACAAACATTCGCCTCAGATCAAATCATACACGTGTGTACTTCGATCATTCCTATCTATATATGCAAAGCATCAAACCTGAGAACATAACAAGCAAAGACAGTTACGGCTACGAAACAAAACACTTAGAAGAAAAAATCTACGGTATTGTTTTTGAAGACTGTAGTGAAAATCTACGGTATTGTTTTTGAAGACTGTAGTGTTAATGACACACTGAATGCCAAGAGATGGTTGTACAACAAGTAGGGTTATACGAAGAAAATGTTCCGCGGCGCAAACTGAAATTTCATGAGCACTTATGGAGTACAACATACAAAACACTTCTTCAGGGTGCTGGAAGGGAAAGAGGACACTAGAACGACGGAGCAAGAAGAGGGAGGACTGTACCCAAGAAAGGACTTAAAGAAACATCAACGAATCGAGATCTTGTCAGGAACCGTCAGAAACAGACAAAGTCGGTTCGAACTGCATTGTCAGTTCAAATATGCCATTTACAATCAGTTCTACTTGAAGTATTTTTTTTTAAAGTCTCATGCAAACAAATCTTTATTATCATAAAACAACAACAACAAAACAAAAACAAAAGGAGAAAAAACTCATGTCCTCGGTTTCAGTAAGCTCGGTTGTAAGAAAACCTGGCTTACAGCAAACAGGTTTTTGTATTTCAAGACGCGCGAGTATACAGCAAATACGATGACATCACGCCTTGTGTGGATTGGGCAGTTAGTCCACAAGTACGGGCAGAAGAAATGTGATATATCTGATTATTGTTGAACTGGCATAACATAATTTTATAACCTTCAGGTTTCTTTTTTTCAGACTGTGGGATGGAACAATACTAACAGCACAACTGAAAAATGGGACAAGTCCGAAAGCGTTCATGTAAATACTTGTGGATTTTTATGCTTGAGAAATCAAAATGCAACTCTTACTTACACACACACACACACACACACACACACACACACACACACGCACACGCACGCACACACACACACACACACACACACACACACACACACACACGCACACACAAGCACCCGCACACATACATCACGCATGCGTACGCACACGTGCACAAACACACAGACAGTTAGACAGACAGACAGACATAGAGGGAAACACACACACACACACACACACACACACACACACACACACACACACACACACACACACACACACACACACACGCGCGCGCGCGACAATACTTCACAAACGCGAGTGCGCACCTATTCCTGCAAATAGACACAGACAGACAGATACAGACAGGACAGACGGACAGACAGACAGACACACACACACACACACACACACACACACACACACACACACACACACACACACACACACACACACACACACACACACAGAAGGCGCGTGCGCACGAAAACGAAGTCAAGCTTCATGGATATCCGCCGGAGCATGGGATGGCAATTTAAAAATCATGATTCTAAGAATCCACCTTTAATATGTTTGGAATTCAAATATCACGGATGTTTGTCCCCAGATTAAGCCAAGTAATTCAACGCCAAGTTGTGTTATCGATCGTATCTAGGAAGGTAAATCAATGCACTTTAACATTTGGAACGCAGAAGGGCAGAATAAGGGACAGGGGAGATAATGTGAGAGGGAGAAGGGGACAGGGGAAGGGGGAGCAAGGTGGACGCTTTCTCACAAAGTTACCGGCAACATATACTTATATCCTTTCTCTTTCGCCATTCTATGGAGTTCACCGACGGAAATTCCGAAGACTGGAGAGTCGCAATCAAACAAGCGTTACGCTCGAATACAATGTGTCTTGTTCCTGTTTAACGTGGTGCATTGTTCATGGTATTCAAATAAAACCTGGACTCCCGGCTGGGAGGTCGTGGGTTCGAATCCCATCAGTCATGTGGGTTTTTCTGCCCCGACCGGCTCCTACCCAGAGTTGAGTTTGTTGCGGACTCAGTTGGGAATTTGGAAGACTGGGACCACATAGTCGAGTTTCATCCACTTAATGGATGCGTTTCTGAGAGTGATGCTCAAATTTCCTGACCAACACTACAGGTGCCTGTATCTCTCGGGCCTGGTTGACGCCAGGATATATTATGAAAGGAAGCGTAGAGTGCAGCCCTGTCATGTAGTCTCAGACCGAAAATGGAAATCCGTAGCATAATCTTTAATCATACTCATTCTCATCGATCAGCAAAAAAAAAATGTCTCAAGTTATGTGGCCCTTCATGCCCTGCTCTCATGGTGACCTCAGTTTCGATGTCCTCTCCACGTGTGTGTGGCCTTGGTTTGGTTCCGTCGGGGTCACCGGTATCGGCGAGTCCATGGGGCTGTCGTTGGACGGCCGTGGTGGCGCCCTCCGGAGGGAGAGCTCACTCACGCCGGGTTCCGCGACTAAGCAATTATTGTCGTCAGTAGGGGGCTTAGTAGGTGGTGTCCTGCGTATGTTAGATCAGAACAGGCGCCACTTAACACCACCGAAGTGACTCGGCAGCAGTGCTGTGTCTCCTCCAGTGGGTTGCCTTTTGATTTGACATTGACTACCCCCTGTGGATTGTCGGTGCCGGGTCTGCGGCGGGGCTGACAGGGCTGTGGCTGTGGACGGGGTGTCGGAATGAGCGGCGTGGCTGCACTGCCTCTGAGGTGGTGCAGAGGTTGGGACAGCAAAACAAAAAATTCCCGTTTCACAGTTTGACTTTTTTTTTTTTTCACGACGGTGCCTGATCTTAAAAAAAAAAGGTGAGGGTGGGGGACATGTACCTTACCATATGAACACATCGTACACGGCTTCGAATTCTGAGTAGGTCAGGTATCTGCTCATTCTTATCAATTAGACACTCTATCCAGATTTTTTTTTTCGGGTCCCAGTCTAGCTGTAAACCATCCGCACTACGATCTCCTGACTTAGCAGATATGATTTAACGCATAGGGAACAGACCGCACCAAGTGACGATTCCTGTATGAAACTGAACCGAAGTGAACTGCACATTTTGAATTACATGCTAATATTGGGAATGATAGTCCTCGTGCTTATATTCTGCGAATTTCTTTGTTTCATGAGACACGCATTTCTTAGTTACTTTTTTGTATGTAGGCCTGACACATTAATTTAAGGACAATAGATGAACTAATATCACGCACTGCAGCATATCGTCTATAATTGAAAACACATAAGTGTGCATTGTCCTTAAGAAAACAGATATTTCTTGCGAAAACATTTAACAGGGCATTCATACATTTCATTCAAAAAAGAAAACAGGCACAAAATAAACAAAAAGAAAAAAAAAGGAAGGGGGAGGATTATAGCACTGACCTCTCGAACAGCTCTATCTAAACTAATGTCTGGCAATATCTCATGGCATCAGCATGTCAGGCGTGGTGCCAGAAGAGTTTTGTCTTCCTGACAAAAGCCCAGTTTAATCAGAATCTTCATTTCCTCACGCCAACATTTTGACCCGCCGAACAAACGCTCACACAAACTGGTTTCTTTCGAGAGATC
>JADBJO010002877.1:147500-160000 GCA_016801955.1 Conus betulinus
CTCTCTCTCTCTCTCTCTCTCTCTCTGTCTCTGTGTCTGTGTGTGTGTGTGTGTGTGTGTGTGTGGTGTGTGTGTGTGTGTGTGTGTGTGTGTGTGTGTGTGTGTGTGTGTGTGTGCGGGTCGCGAGAAGGGGAGGGAGGGGGGGAGAGAGAGAGAGAGAGAGAGAGAGAGAGAGAGAGAGAGAGAGAGAGAGAAGACAAACAGATAGACAGGGCAGACAGACAGACATACAGACAACAGGCAGACAGACTATCAGAGAGAGAGAGAGAGAGAGAGAGAGAGAGAGAGAGAGAGAGAGAGAGAGAGAGAACAAATGAACAAATGCACAGCTCTTAATGATAGGGAACCGAGTAAGCACCATCATGTTGTTTTTAATCCGATCTTCAGTGATACAAATGATTGCAACATTGATTTTGAAAACAACAATAACAAACAACAACATTCACAATCATAAAATTAGCTAAACAATGAACGAAATTCATCAGTACACATAAAATGGGCCATATATACTACAAATTTCAACACACACACACACACACACACACACACACACACACACACACACACACACACGGGGTGGAGAGGGGGACACACACACACACACACACACACACACACACACACACACACACACACACACACAGAGAGAGAGAGAGAGAGAGAGAGAGAGAGAAGAGAGAGAGAGAGAGTAGAAGGGGTTACCCCTAATTTGAGCGGTAGACACAAATAGAATGCTTGAAAATCAACGAAAAAGAACAAATTCCACGGATGATTTATGCACTGTCAGACACTGGCATTATTTGATGAGCTAATATTTGTCGCTGGAATTTTTTTTTTGGCGCACAAACAAACGAGAGAGAGAGAGAGAGAGAGAGAGAGAGAGAGAGAGAGAGAGAGAGAGAGAGAGAGAGAGAGAGAGAGAGAGAGAGAGAGAGAAGAAGAAGAAGAAGAAGAAGAAGAAGACCGATAATAAAAACAGGAGAGTAATGGAAAAGAAATGGAGAAAAAGAGGACTAGTAAAAACCAGACCGTACACACACACACACACACACACACACACACACACACACACATCGTAATAGTACTACATTCATACTTATTTCAAGACTGCCTTAATATGAGCTAAATGGGTCTTTTTAGATGAAGAGGGCAGAGAATTGTTCTCACTTTGCTTTCCCACTGCTCACTTGTATCGAAGTTCCGTTCGATCGCACAATTCACTAAGCTCTCCGGGCGTGAGAATTGTTCACATGGCGAGGCTGCCCTCCTTGGCAGCCACGCATGCTCGCTTACAGCTGTCAAGTGTTCGGAGAGGTCAGCCTTCTGCTTGCATGTTGCCTCTGCTAGCACGTGAATCACCTTGTGCGTGCTTCAAATGTGACAGTTCGCCGCCATTACCTGTGAAGCGTAGTAAGCAGCAGCCAGCTGTCTCGTGCACAGGAGGTAAACAAAGGGCCAATTAGACTGGCAGGAAATGGTGAGTCCCTTGAATGTGTGCAACGGAACTCCATCCACCGAAAATGCTAGCCCCTCCTCCTTCCCTTTCAGTCATTCCCAGGAATGTCTTATATAAGCTCACCCGTTAGGAAGAGCCTACGCATTTCCGGGAAAAGGTGATTTTGCCAAGACAACTGCACTGTACAGACAACATACATACAGACATACATACTGATTTTTGCGTGCATGCACCTATTCATTATTACAAAAATAACCCATCTATATTGAGGGGAAAGGGACGGTATTTGATCCTGAAGATTAATTGAATAACAAAGGATTTGTCACGTTTCGTGGTCGGTCTGAGGAGTCGCTGTATATTACTTCCTTCGCATTACAGAAGACCAGACATGGAAAGAAAAAGCATGGACAGAGCGATGTCTTGTTTTGAGTTCATGTGTCCGTGATTTTGTTGTTTATGTTCTTTGATGATGTTAAAACAGGAAGTGAAAATAGCAAAAACATACTGGCCACAGAGATACTCAATAACTTGGCTGTCATTTGGTCAAACATCAACGTAAAGGATTCATCTTTCTTTAAGACAAAAGTCTTCAAAATGAAGATGGTGGAACTGGTTAAAATAATCTCCACTTGTCACCAGGTTTAATCTGGCCGACGGTTGAGTCGACAGTAGACAAAAAAGGATATCGTTTAAAGAAAGCTAAACGCTGGTTTTAATTTCTGGATCTTTATCATGCCATGCTGTCGACGTATTTTTCACACACACACACACACACACACACACACACACACACACACACACACACACAACACACACACTCTCTCTCTCTCTCTCTCTCTCTCTCTCTCTCTCTCTGTCTCTGTCTTTAACGATTAAGAAAGAAAAAGATATGATTCAGTCAGAAACTCGGGTATCTTGGATTCAGGCATGTAGTTGAGCCCGGATTAACCAAGGCGAAATTTTCTCATATGCGATCTGTACCAAAACAATCAGAGGAGGGAGAGGGGTCAGCTTAACTCCCCCTGCACCCGTTGTTCTACTGATTGAAGGACAGGCTCTAAAGTCCGTATCGTCAGCTGTTTCGTTCACACACAGTTTAAGACGAGAGGTGGGGAAGAGGGAGGAGATTGGTGGAAGGATAGGGAAGGGGTGGGGTGGGAGGCCTGGAGAAGGGCAGAGGGAGGAAGAGAGGTGTATCCCGGGGAGCAAACTGAAGCATGGAATACAGATCGCATTATAAGAAAGACAACCCTCTCGATGACTCATCTGCACTATCGTGAAAACAAGAAGCGACAAACAAAAAATAATAACTATTGTTTTTTGCTTGTATGTTTGTTTGTTTGTTATACGAATTTCACATTTCCGCTTATCATTTTGGACGCTATGAACAGATGATGTGCATCGTATCTCTGAGCTTTGTTGAATGCAAGATCATAGCTTGAAGGAAACAATTAATTTTTTTTTTGTTCGTGTACATGTTCGCATGCCTGAAGTACGGTCGAGTGATTGAAATCAGCAAAGGATAACCAAGTATTTGTGTGTGTGAGCGTGCGCGCGCGCGTATGTATGTGTGCGTGTGTGTGCGTGCGTGCGTGCGTTAGTGTGTGCGCGCGCGCGCGCGCGTGCGTGTGTGTGTGTGTTTGTGTTTGTGTTTGTGTGTGTGTGTGTGTTGTGTGTGTGTGTGTGTGTGTGTGTGTGTGTGTGTGTGTTGAGTGTGAGTGTATGAAAGAGAGAGAGAGAGAGAGAGAGAGAGAGAGAGAGAGAGAGAGAGAGAGAGAGAGACAGACAGACAGACAGACAGACAGAGACAGAGAGACAGAGAGAGACAGAGAGAGAGAGACAGAGAGAGAGAGACAGAGAGTCGTGACTTTAATGTGAGGCCATCAGCCTATTCACATGAGTACGCAACAAGAAATAAATCAATTTTATACAATAAGAACAAAATTTACCATGACGTGTGTGTGTGTGTGTGTGTGTGTGTGTGTGTGTGTGTGTGTGTGTGTGTGTGTGTGTGTGAGTGTGTGAATGTGTGTGCGTGTGTGTTAGACAGAGAGACTGAGTGTGTGAGAGAGAGAGAGAGAGACAGAGAGAGAGACACAGAGAGAGAGACAGAGACAGAGATAAACAGGAGAAGGTATTCGTCATACTCGTGAATTTCACGTCTCGACTTCTTGTGCTGTAGCGCGAATGTCCCCGAGACGAACTTTGCCATTGATTTGCCTTCATTTTTGATGAATGCTTCTAGCAATGCAAATGACCTTTTCGTCAAAAAATTTAAAAATACGAAGAAGCTTACGTAATAAAAAAAAAGTACATCAAATAAGAAAATATCAAGTCACGCCCAAAAGGCAAACTCATGTCATTCTGTTGTTATTCCGAAAAACCTGATTTTTTTTTTCATTCATTTATTAAAATTCATAAATGTTATCTTCAGAACGGGGTAACGGCTTTCTGGGCGTATATTTCTTTTATCCAACAGCAATCTCTCAACGTCTGTAAACACTAGATTGTGGATTCTGAGTCACAGAAGTATTGTACTGTGCCTTCTTAACGTCTTGCAGACAGAGACTTTTAGAGGGGGAAAAGAGCGTTTTGAAACCCTATGATCAAGATTTAGGGAAAAAAAAATATTTCTGCGGTTTAGATATAGTTTATAAACCAGTGAACACACTTTTTTTTTCAATATTTAGACGGTTACTTGCGCACATTCAGTGAATCTAGATGGAAACGGGTCCAGAGATTTGCTCAAAAGTTCGCAAAGGTTTACCGGCAAGTTTCTTGATGAAAAAAAGTAGTGAGGTAATTGTTACAGAAATTTGTTCAAGTCAACTGGCGTATAAAAGAGAGCAACAGTTGCTGATCTGGTTCCTTAAAATGCTGGATTCCATGACGTCTAATGATGAAAGGGTTAACAATCTTCTTAGGAATGATCGATAGCTGTTCTGTAGAACAGTATCACTACTCCATATAACTTACCTCAGAGCTGAAGATACGGTGACTAATTTTTAAGCTACTGGCCTTTTTAGGAACCAGGGTTTTGAGTTTAACACGTCATACGTTTTTTTTCCATACTGAAAGCGTCAAAATCTTCATTTTATAGAAAGTTCACAAGCGTAGCACTGATGGGAGTTAAGCAACCTTAAAGCGATTGATAATGAATTTTGTCGCAATGTTAAAAAAGCTACAGCGTTGTCCTAATTTACAGCCATCAAAGCTAACGTGATTGGCATGGCAGCCATCCTGAGAAATTAGGAGGTTGAGGACATGTCAAACATTATGTTGACACCACCAGAACCACAACGGGATTCAAACTCGCGACTCTTGACTTCCAGTATGGTGTTCTACCAGGAAGACAAACCACGAACTCATCTCTATATCGGCTGAGTGTTTATTATATCAGCGCCTTTAAAACCACCAAGGCGTAGGAATGCTGACGCTGGGATCTACGGTAACTTACTAGCTTCAAAAATTTATAATGAACGTCTTCTTTGTGAAAACGGTAATTGCCTGAAACAAAACACTACTTGTTAATGTTTCACATGGAAACAATTATCATCGTCGACGGTTTTGCTTTATCATTACTCGTTTCGTTCTTTCCTTGTTTCCTTTTTTAAAAAAAATTTTCTTTCTTTTCTTCTTCTTTTTTTTATTTTTTTTTTCTGCATGAGCGCTGGTATCTCTGTTATCTCTGCGCTGACTGCAGGCTTTAAAAGACTGCTCTGCGACAAAGGCGCCTGACTGGCTTCATTGGTTAAGCATCAAGTGCATAGTCAGACGCAAGATGCAGTCCCACCAGTGCCCAGTACAAACACTGTCCTTGTTTGATGAGCGTAAAGTGAGCTAAGTTCCTGCCCCCATTTTCCTGGGATGATCACAGTCGTCTTTCTCATCACTACAATGTTGTGGACATTAAATCTGAATACAGTTGAGCAGGAAGGCTTAAAATACAGGAAACCGAAAATGCCATGGTTAACTCAATTGTTCGTTATGGGCTATATGTTTTTTTTCGTATTTCTGACGTTTTATCTGATGACTCAAAAGCATAAATACAAAAGAAAATGATTTCCATGTGAAAATTATTGTTTCGATGCATATAGTTTTCTTAAACAGAAAACAGCTGTTGTCACCGTAGTAAGTAATTATCATCTGTGTTTCTCATCCAGTAAAAGTCATTGTGTCATATAAAGCTAGTCATCTTACATAACAATCTGCATTACAAGAGATAACCACGGTTTACCACCGCTAGCCAGATCTTGCTCTTATTGCTTTGTTCATCGTTTCTTTTTGCACCTCAGCTGAACCTTGTGGGAGTCATCTGGATGTAAGATCCCTCACAAACATGTCTTTCAGTGCATTTCATACACTAAGAGAACGGCGTGTACAACCATGCCCTCTCCATGTAGGCAGCTATATTCTATCTTCGGACGATTTTAAGTCTATTTCGGCAGAGCTAAGACTGTTATGCTCGTAGCTTACTAAACTGAAGGTGGACACCGCAGCACGGATTAAAGGGTTCCGTTTGTACCAAACATTGATGAAGCCATAGACCAGCGCCAGCTCAGAGTCGGGCGACTCGTGCTGGAAAGAACGCGTAGAAGAGCTAAACATTTCAGCCAACGGTGAGCACCTAAGATGGTAGCGAACCGCTAAAGCTGTACTCTTCTTCTTTTCGTTCGTCGAACAACTTGCTGATCATGGTACGGAAAAGTCTTCTTTAAGGTAATTTGGAATAAAAGCTGGATGGATATCCGTTTACAAATCCCAAATGTTCAGTGACGCGTGTCAATTTCTGTATACACCGGAACGAGGGTTCTGTGTCTCAATGTTAACATACCGACTTTCTTTACTAGGATAAATCTATAATGAAACATCTGCTCAATATGCAACTTTGGAGGTATTAATAACCTCTCTCTCTCTCTCTCTCTCTCTCTCTCTCTCTCTCTCTCTCTCTCTCTCTCTCTCACACACACACACACACACACACACACACACACACACACACACACACACAAAAACACGCGCGCGCACGCACGCAAGCACACACACACACACACACACACACACACACACACACACACACACACACACACACACACATTTGTTGAAAAGCATGAAAAAAATCTGATATGTTTGTCACCGTTTAAAAAAAAAAACAAAACGTTCCACCTTCCTTGAGGCAGTTTCGAGTGTTAGCAGTTTATTTCCTCTCGGCTGAACATAAACAAACATATCATTGTGGCTCTAATTTTTTTCAGGCTGCCATCCGTTCCCTACAGGCCAGAAGTACATTTTATTTTTGCATCGTATTTTCCCCGTGCAAAGGCAGAGAAAGACTTCACTGCTGTTTTTGCACAATGCTTTGCCAATAATCTATTCACTTCCTCAAATGATGAATAATTAAAAATCTAAGATTGCTTTCCTAGGATTTTTTTTTCAAACATAAATTCCAGTTTGCAGCTTAAAAGTTATGGCTTCATCAGTTATGAATTCAAACATCATACGGTCATCGTGCTGACGCTGAGAGAGAGAGAGAGAGAGAGAGAGAGAGAGAGAGAGAGAGAGAGAGAGAGAGAGAGAGAGAGCCCAGCTATCTACCTATCATGATCAACTGTTCCCGAATGTTCGCAGATAATAAACGTGAATTTGCACGATCGTTTTCACTATGTCAGTTTTTCCTTCGTGAGCCGAGGCGCACTCTTGGTTTATAGAGGTAAGTCTGTCGGGACTGCGTGAATTTGCACTTTCGCCGTGCTAGTATTCATTCCTTTGTAATCCAAGGCAACATTCCTTGCTTTTCATATTGATTAGTCTGACGCAGTGTCTGCTTGCACACAACACATGTACCGAACATTACCAATCATCAAGCGTAACTTTGAAAGTAAGGACATCATTCTTAAAAACCAGCTCTTCACAATATACCAGACGCCCAAGCGAAGTGGTTAACCTCGCCGATTCCCTGCTTGAAGAGTCGTGGATTCGATATCTGAGACACGTATTTGCGGCGTTTTTCTGCACTGACCGGCTCCTACCTAGAGTTGAGTTTGCCTTGAGGTCAAATGGGAAGGCACACAAGCGAGTTTCGTCTATTTAATGGAAGCGTCTGTACTTAATGGATGCGTCACTGAGGGTATTGCTCAAATTTCCTGAACAACACCGCAGGTGTCTGTGTCACGGGCGTATCTTTCAGGACGTCCTGGCCCAAGCGGGAATGCCATAGCATGTTCGCCATACTGACACAGAGACGCCTGCGCTGGCATGGCCTCATCAGCCGCATGGAAAACGGTTACATCCCAATGGACATGCTGTACGGTGAGCTGGCTGCAGGCTCCAGACCCACGGGACGGCCCGCCCCACGGTACAAATATGTATACAAGCGCGATCTGAGGGCAGGCAGCCTGAACCCAGCATAGCAGGAGACAACAGCTTCAGACTGGGTCAGCTGGCGGTCCACCATCAAGGCCGGCACCAAACAAGCAGAACAGAGGACAGACGCCCACTGGAAAGAACAGAGGCGCCGCAGACACCAAAGGAATTGCGTCGGCAGACACTCATAACCGAAATTTCAGCTGCAGCAACTGCAACAGAGTATGCCGCTCAAGAATCGGGCTGTTTAGCCGCAGCAGGCGCTGCAGCTCCACAACTGAATTGTCTCTAAGACAAACGGATGCCATCATCTCTCGGTATAGCTTATGAAAGTAAGCTCTGTCATGCAGTCTTAGACCAGAATGGAAATCCGTAGCATCATCTTGATCATCCTCATCCTAACCGATCAACCTCAAGAGAAAAACCTCAAATTCTGTGGCCCTTTATGCCCTACTCTCACAGTGACATCAGTTTTGATTATCTCTGTACGTCTATGCTCTTGGTTTGGTTCGGCCGGTAGTATCGGAAAATGCACGGGGATTGTCGTTGAACGGACGTGGTGGCGACCCCCGGAGGGAGCGCGCACTCACGTTGGCTCCGCAATTAAGCAACCATTGTCATCAGCAGGGGGCTTTGTGGGTGGTGCCTTGCGTATGCTGGATCAAACCAGTCACCACTGAACACGACCAAAGAGACTCGTCAGCAGTGCAGAGTCTCCACTGGCGGATGGCCTCATGACGACTTAATATTAATTGCTCCCCTTGAGTTGTCAGTCAGTGCCCGGGCTGTTACAGGGTGGCCAAGGCAGTGGGTGAGGATGGATGGAGTAGGTTCAATGTATTAGTGATGTGGTGCGGAAGATGAGACACTGAATACAAAATCCCAAACCAAATCCTTTTGACACCCTCCAATCTGTTTCTATAGCCACTTTTATATTAGCGATCCCTGCTCAAAATATTCCCTTTCAGAAAAAAAAAATACAAACTAGAAGAGCAGTCAAGAGACCGCAGACCTCTGCCAAGTTCGAACGGATCCTGTATCTGCCACCTTTGATCTGAATTTGCGTCTCAGATCCGACCCCAAACTTAAGGAAATTGTTCTTGGACCACCTCGTATCTTTCCAACTTTGGTCCATCAGTCTTTGTGCAGTTTGCCGACAGACAGTAGTCAAGAATGAAAAAAAAATTTACTTCCATGGCGATATATATATATATATATATATATATATATATATATATATATATATATATATAAACTGATGGATAGACAGATAGGTCATCCTCACATTTTGCATCCTATGATTTGCTTGGAAACATCAATGTTCATTTGATTACAAGATTCCTTCACGGGTATGTTTCCTTGCGAATGTATGCAACAAGTAAAGTGGCTTTATTGTATGTCAATGCCATACCATTATGAAGAAATATGTGCATGGTCTGCACTCCAATGGAAAGCCCAGTATGAAGAACAGCTAGGCAAATGATACAAGCATCCAAAACGAGGAATCACTGTGTGCCTTATGCATTTTGACATTGTCTCTGAGAGAGAGAGAGAGAGAGAGAGAGAGAGAGAGAGAGAGAGAGAGAGAGAGAGAGAGAGAGAGATTCTTGTAAAAGAAATCCACTCCGTGATTAACATATTCAATTTCAAGTTAAATCAGCATGTTTACTGTTTACACATTAGATTATCAGATTCACAAAATTAGGCATCTGGTTTGGATCCAACGCTTGCTTATAACACATAATATGGCGAACTACGTTTTGCTTTTACAACTTTCTCTCTGTGCTAGAAACCTCAGAGTGATATTCCTAAGACTAGAATAGCACGCAGCAGGCAATTAGGTCAGTATTGGTTTAGGTAGGTTAGTCCTGATGTCTGGAAATCTGTGCCATAGGCTATCAATGTAAGGGATTTGCCCTGATCCAGGCTCAGGGTTCTTCAAATTCTATTCACTGGAGCCGTTGGTCTTTTTCTTGATTGCTGGATTATTCTAGCTGTCTCTACAGTGTGTGTGTGTGTGTGTGTGTGTGTGTGTGTGTGTGTGTGTGTGTGTGTGTGTGTGTGTGTGTGCGCGCGCGCGCGCTCGCGCGTGTGTGTGTGTAAATGCGCGCACGCGCGCAATATCTACATCCGTACTGTGAGGTGCTATGCTGGCGAGATCAATCAAGAGAGACTCGGGGAAGAAAGGACCACATTAACCAGTAAACAATGACACTGATGTCTACAAATTACGGTAAATCATACGCGCATCTACAAAATTGATTTGATGCAATGCAATGCCAAAATCGATCTCGTCACACACAGGAAGCAGAAGAAGAACACAGAGGTCCACTGAATGATACATAACCCTTGCATGGAATTTCTCTCTCTCTCTCTCTCTCTCTCTCTCTCTCTCTCTCTCTCTCTCTCTCTCTCTCTCTCTCTCTCTGTGTCTCATTCACTCTCTCACTCTCTCACTCACTCATTCACTCTCTCTCTCTCTGCCTGTCTCTCTCTCCCTCCCTCCTCTATGTATCTATTTATGCTGTCAAAACACACACACACACACACACACACACACACACACACACACACACACACACATATATATATATATATATATATATATATATATATGTATATGTGTGTGTGTGTGTGTGTGTGTGTGTGTGTGTGTGTGTGTGTGTATATATATATATACACACACACCTTAAAAAAAAAAATTTAAAAGCCTGAACGCCGCTCCACAAGTTTGAAGAGCTCATAGCTTGACACATGGCATACAAAACAAAAGAAATCGAAACGATAATGAAACCTAGGATGAGATGTCTGAAACGTCCAGAAAGGGAGTTATATATATATATATATATATATATATATATATATATGTGTGTGTGTGTGTGTGTGTGTGTGTGTGTGTGTGTGTGTGTGTGTGTGTGTGAGAATACGTCCACGTAAAATAAAACATAATTTTATCTCAAAAGACTGATTTGGGTTTAACGGGAAGGGGCACAAGAAGTAAGATATATATAACTTCAAGATCCATGTCGCATTGAATGATAAGTGATGTCCAGTTTCTTTCGTTATAAAAGGCTATTTGACTATACAAAGATCAACTATATTGTAGGACTCTATAAAATCATTTAAACATTCATATCTTCTTCAGTTCTGGGCCCTTAGAACAGGCCATCATAATGTTTTATTCACTGTCAACTTTGCTATCTCGTGGCGTCTGTCTTCTGAAAGATTAGTTTTTCTCTGTGAACTCTGAGAATGCCGTTTAGCCATGTTTTATTTCCGGGGGAGAAAAAAAAAACTGTGTTCCATTGAAGCAATGAAGACAGTAGGCCAGGTGGCAGTGGAGGGTGTGTGGATCGGGAGAGAGAGTGAAAGGAGGGGGTTTGGGGCGTGATAAGCGAGATAACAGTCCCTGGATTCGCAGGAATCAACGCCACAATAGCGATTTAACAGGAAGAGACACGTTGTCACGTACGGAGAATATAGAAAAAGGAACCGGGCAGCATTCTGAGCGGTGACTCAACGCTTTGTGGGCAGGATGAGATGAACGTGTCCGGCAACAAGGGGAGGCTGGGCGGACAGATGATGGGGAGGGACAAGAAACATCCCCCATGACCGCAGAGCATTAATGAACTGAGACCTGTGTCAGGCGGACGGAAAGCAGGCGATAGGCGGGGAAGGTGGGGGAGGAGGAAGAGGGAAGGGTGCTGGCAGAAGGAGGGAAGAGGGAGCGGGGGTGGGGGGTAGTCGGTTTAGAGCCAAGCAGCAGCCGGGGAGCCAGGTGTCGGGTTTGACAATCGATCACTCCCTTCTACCCTCCTCTCCCCTCACCCCCATACTCCTCCCCCCCCCCTCTTCGCCCTTAACTTCCCACTCTTATTCCCTACCCCACCCCTCTACACCCCACACCGCTCTAATGGGGCTCAACTTTGTGGCCGGAAATGAACACAAGAGCTGGAATTCACCCTCTCCTACACAGCCTTTCCAGAATGCTTAGCTCTGGAGTATGTGCTGCTCATGACCTGACCCTTATGGCTGGGGTCACGCGCATGTGGACTGGACTGGTATTGATCTCACTTTCCACTTTGGGGGCTTAAGGACACTTGACATCCGACTGGGGTCTTCTTGGGCAGTACCAGAGACGAAGGGGACTATTTAACGCAATGTTTGTAAAACACTTGACTATAAAGATAATGGTATCCCCCAACCAGTTACACTTCTTCTGCCTGACTGGAGACGGACCTCGCCTGTCCAAAGACTAATCTCAGGGAGGTGAGGCAGCAACCTTGAAATTTGAGTAGTATGCATTGTATGGATAAATGTGAAAGCGATTACTGAAAGGAAGAAAGAAGTACGTGTACACTTCTAACACACATGCCCGGTCCAAAAATGACTGGACACCAATCTCTCTGACTGGAAACGGCAAATGATTAACCTTTGCTACCAGAAGGGAAGGGGAGCACTTAGCTTCAAATCAGGTCTGCATACGTCATCTACCGGCTACCACACACATACAAAGAGCACTAACGTGACAGCCACATCACACGCACACCACCCCTCCTTATATACTACTCTTTCTCCTCCCAAAGCCCCAACTCACCCACGCCACATGCACTTTCTGCACAAAAGCACATGCGCTTTCCGCGCAAAAAAAGCTCTACGCACCTGGTACCCCGTATTACCC
>JADBJO010002877.1:165000-197500 GCA_016801955.1 Conus betulinus
ATGGGGGGGGGGGGGGGGGGGGGGGGGGGGGGTGGGGGGGGGAGGAAAAAAACAGAATAACAAATCAGGAAATCTTTATCATAAAAACGAAATCCTTCACTTGAAGCTTATGGGGACTACCATTACCATCTTGATGATAGAATCATTCATATAGCCTGCTCTGAGACCTTTCGTCCGCTGAATCGGACTAGTCAGGAAGGCACGGCTGATTGTGTCTGTGCTCCTATGCATCTAATAGGGATATATCAGAGTCTATAATGTTGTTATGTTTTCACTAATAAGGGTTCTAAGACGGAATCCAACTGCACCCCAAACAATACTACACACAGATGCATATAACCCAAAGATCCCTATTGCTTCGATTGATGAGGTACTCATTTGTTCTATTACAAAAAACAATTCTGACGATCGGAAGAACAGTTGCCTTTTCTTTTCAAGTGCCATTTAGTTTTGAACCTGTAGAATACGACGACAATCTAACTGTTGCATTATACTAAACAGTTGCCATCAAGTGACATCTGTGTTATGAAGATCAGCATCTCTCTGGGATCTTGAGAATGCTTTTGGACCACAATGCATTTCCTGAAAAAACACAACAAGCAAAACAAAACAAAAACCTGTATTCCACCGATGAAATGAAGACAACTGGCCGGGTGGCAGTGGAAGGGATATGGATCGGACGGGGGAGGGTAGGTGGGTGAAAGCGTGGGATGGGGGACAAGCCAGATAACAACTCCTTTAGATTCATAGGAATCAACTTCACGGCCGCGATTTTACAGGGAATATCACGATGTCACGTACGCAGAAAAAAAAAAAAAAAATGATCCTAAAAGCATTTTGGGCGATGACTCAACTCTCTGTTGGCATGGTAAGAAGAACGTGCCCTGCAACGAGGGAAGGCTGACTGACTGGATGGATGATGGGGAGGAACTAGAAACATCTTCCCATGACCCCAGAGCCTTTAATGAAGAAAGACCTGTGGCGGGTGGACAGACAGGGGGGGTGGGAGGAGGGAAGGACAGGGAATGGGATCGATGGGGGAGGTTGTTGGCAGAAGGAGAGAAGAGGGAATGGGGGGGGGGGGGGGGGGGGGGGGGGGGGCTTCAGATTACAGCTGAGCAGGAGCCAGGGAGCCAGGTGTCAGGTTTGACAATCGATCACTTCCTTCTAACACCCAGATAAAATCTCACCCCACCCCACTCTTGACTCCTCAGTTTCTCATCCCCATCCTCTGCCCCACTCCCTACAAGCCTGTGCTGCTCTAATGGGGGCTCAACCTGAGGCGGGAAATGAACAAATGAGCTGAAATCCACCCTCTATTCCAGCATCACCCTCCTGAAGGCTCGGTTCAGGAGAGTGTGGTGCTCAAGACTCGACCCTTATGGCTGGGGTTCATGCACACTTGGAGTTGACTGATACTGATCTCATTTTTCACCCCGGGGCATAAAGACGCGTGGAACAATCTAGGGTCTTCCTTGGCAGTACCAGCGAAGAAAGGGATCTATAAAGTACAGTGTTTGTGTAACATTAACTATGGAAATAACGACATTGCCATTCAGGTACTTGTTAGCTTGGTTCTTCGCTGTTACCCGGACTACACTTCATCCATTCAAAGATTGACTAATCTCGAGCAGTGAAGCACTGACTGGATTACTGTTGGCTCTAAGATCTACACTGCATAGACAAATGTGCAAGAAGAAAGAAAGAAGAGGAAAGGGAAAAAGGAATACATGTACTCTAACAAAGCACAAAATGATCGCAAGGAAGGATGGAAAGCCCCTGAAAGTAAATTGAGTAAATACTGTAAATGGGTAACCGTTACGACCTTAGGGGGGAAAAAGGAAGTTCACTTCAGGTCAGTTTCATAATGCCCATATACCTATTACCTGATAATGCCAATATACATATTACCTCATATTACACATACGTCTATTGCCTCATATTGTCCATATACATATTATCTCATACTGTCAAGAAACCTTTTATTTCAAGCTGCCCATAAACCTACTACCTCACTTTGCCCATACAGCTTATATATCTCATCATGCTCACATACTTCCTCATATTGCCTATATATCTCTTATTTCATATTGCCCATAATGTCACACGTGTACACATCCATACTGGCTGGAGTTTCTTTTTTTATTGAACAATTTTTCATTTTAACAAGACACATACAAAGCACAAATATGCACATATCAATAGAAAGGAATGACAATGGAAGTAAAGGTGATAGTTAAGTAAAGGTACCTATCAAAAAAACAGCATTGGACACAGCACTTTGATAATCCCACATAGATTCGACAATACTGGTAATAAGAGTACTTAGCTACTAGTAGCGGATGATTCAGTAAATGCTATCACCATTCCTATCAGCAAAGTTGATTCATAGCACTAGTTTACATAGGCATTATATTGATAGAAGGAATTATGTATAGTAATTCCAACAGTTATAACCTTAAAAAGAAATAAAGACATTGATACATGAGACATTCACCTTGTCGTTCTTTCTAATTATGACACCAAATGACCTCTATAATGAAAACTCTCTCTCTCTCTCTCTCTCTCTCTCTCTCACACACACACACACACACACACACACACACACACACACACACACACACACACACACACACATGTGTGTATATAAGCATTACATAAACACTGCCAAGTGGTGTAAGGAGAGCAGTGTGAATCTAATGTGGCATGGGTCATTGGAACAGGAGAGGGATAACATTACATTGTAAAGCACTCAAATTCCTTTACCAAAATATATATAAAACAGTCCAGTCACACAATTGCAAATAATATGAGAAAAGGTAAGTTATCCACTTCCACATATGTAGATGCTCGCATATCACAAAGGAAGCTAAGGTACAATAGGGTAATAGGGCAACCAATTTTCCTCAAATTGTCCTATACTACTATGATTAAGAAAAGCCAATATTTTTCATGTTTGAATTTGTGTCCTAATACTGTGAGAAAGAGACATGTAGGTCAGGAGGGGAATTTTGTAATTTGCATTTGTAAATGTAAAACTTGGCAAAGAGCAGAACAAAATCAATAGCTTTATCTGTTTTCACATGCTGTTTGGTACCAAATAAAACCAACTCTTTGTCAATAATAAAGTTGTCACAGTGCTGACATTTATTTTTTAATAGACTTTGCAGATTTCTCCAGAACCCTGTACAATAATGCAGTCAAAAAGCATGTGATCAATGGTCTGCTCATCATCTTCACAGACGTTACAAATAAGGGATTCAATAATTTTACACAGAAATAAATACCTCTGTGTTGGGAGCAATCTGTGCAAAAGTCTGCATTGAAACCATCTAAGCTGCACATTTGTAGAAGCCTTATAGCAATGGGAGATGATGATTTTCCAATTAAGGTTTTCAAAAAGATTATTCCATTTATGGATAGCTGTGGGGGGGGGGGGGGGGGGGGGGGGGGGGGGGGGGGGGGGGGGGGGGGGGGGGGGGGGCATTATTTCCATTTAGAATGTTTTGACCGAATTTGTTACCTCTTTTAATATAAAAACCAGGCTTTTGGGTCTCGGGGAAATTAGAGGGAAAACAATCTCATACAGTTCACATAAAAAAGATGGAATTAAAGACAGAACAGGAGCTTGAAGCTAACATAAAAAATATTGAACGAAATCTACACGAACAAGACATTCCTAAACTAGAGAATTTAAAAAACGGAACTACAAGAAATCAGGGATAATAGAATCCAAGGTGTGGCAATGCGTTCAAGGGTCCGCTGGTTGAACCAAGGCGAAAAGATTAACAAGTATTTCTGTAATCTTGAAAATCGAAATTTTCTCGATAAATCAATCCCCTTCTTAGAGAGGGAAGACGGGTCAGTCATTTCAGACCAAAATAGTATTCTTTCTGAAACAACATTTTTACGAAAATTTATATAGCTTTAGAGATGTGGCAGATATCAACATCTCGGATGAACTTCCAGGTGCACCAGTGTTGTCTGATACAGAGAGTAAATCAATAGAGGGTTCGATTGCACTTGAAGAGGCTGCCATTGCTTAAAAAAACATGAAAAATTATAAAAGCCCTGGGCCTGATGGGTTTACCGTAGAATTCCTAAAATTTTTCTTCACTGATATTGGTATTTTACCTTGTGCGCTCAATCAACGAGGGATTCTCCAAAGGTCAGCTATCTATTACCCAGCGACAAGGAATAATAACATGTATTCCTAAAGATGCTAAACCAAAAAGATTCATTAAAAACTGGCGACCCATCTCCTTATTGAACACCACTTACAAAGTTGCATCTGCCTGCATAGCTAATTGCCTTAAAAGTATGCTTCCATACATCATACATGAAAGTCAAAAAGGATTTCTAAAGGGAAGATATATAGGGGAGAATATTAGATTGATATATGATGTGCTTTTGTATACTGAAAAAGAAAAATATTCCAGGAATGCTCTTTCTAATCGACTTTGAGAAGGCGTTTGACAGTGTCTCTTGGTCATTCCTATATAAATGTTTTGAAATTCTTTAAGTTTGGACCTGACATCATTAAATGGATTAAAACATTCTACACCCAAACTTCTACTTATATTTCTGTAAATGGTCAGTACTCTTCATGTTCTCAATGGAGAGAGGGGGTCAGACAAGGAGATCCGCTCTCTCCTTATTTATATCTAATTTGTGCGGAAATCTTGTCACTGATGATCCGCTCCAATGAACTTATTAAAGGAATTTACAATTAATAACAAAGATATTCTCTTATCGCAATTTGCTGAGGACACTAACTTGTGTTTGGATGGTTCGGAAAGATCATTTAACGAGGCAGTATCTATCCTCATTAAATTTGCACGAATTTCTGGTTTTAAAAATCAATTTTGACAAATCCCAAGTTGTGTGGTTGGGGAGTAGAAAAAAACTCTCGAATTAGATACATGAGGGATAAAAATTTTGTCTGGGATCCTGGCACTTTCAAAATTCTTGGCATTAAATTTTCCACTAACATTGATACCATTGTACAAATCAATTATGAAGAAAAACTTTTTTGAGATAAGAAGGGTTCTCGCTCTTTGGAAAAAAAAGAAATATCACCCCTTTTGGGTAAAATTATAGTAATTAAAACTTTAGCGTTTAGTAAAATTGTCCATCTATTAATTAATTTACCAGACCCTCCAGAGAATTTCATTGATGCATTAGAAAAGGAATTGTACACATTTTTATGGAATGGTAAGAGAAGTAAAAATAAAAAAAAAATCTGTTGTTCAAAAACAGTACTGTGGGGGGGGGACTCAGAATGTTGAATGTTAGAAATTTTATCTCTGCAATGAAAATAAGTTGGTTGAGAAGATTAATGTATGAGTCTGATTGGAGGGAGTTTACCATTAATATGTACCCTAACCTGGGCATTATAGGTAATCTTGGGGTAGATTTTCAAATGTTGTTATGAATGTCATTAATAACCCATTCTGGAAAGATGTTATGAAGCACTATAAGAAATTATGTTCCAGATGCTGTCCCATCTCTGTGCATGATTTTATGGTTGAATGTATTCATTACAATTTCAATATTTTGAGGGACGGAGGGGTGATTTTTGTACAAGAATGGAGTGATTATGGTATTTTCTTTGTGAAACAACTGTTGAATGAAAATGGCAATTGGATGACATACCAAGAATTCTTGCAAAAATATCAAGGTATAAATACCAATTTTCTCTTATACGAAGGCATTTTAAATGCAGTTCGTACCTATTTTCAAAAACTCCAGATATCTTTAACTTCTAGATACAAGTCCCGAGACCCAAAAGACTGGCTGAAGTTTCAGTTTCACATAATTTTTAGATCAATGATGGTCCAGCTGATCAAACACGAATATTTTGCAGAGGGTAACGACAGAGAGAAAAACAATTCCTGTCTTGGGAAAGAAACAAACAAGAAAGATAACTATTTACAAACTTTGAGTCACAGAATGACATGACAGCAAAAAACTAACGACATCCTTTGAGTGGATGCAACTAGGTCAAGCTGAGGGCATGGGCATTATTTTTCGTCATCAGCCCCAGCGTACAAAAAAATAGTTAAAAGCATGGATAGCATACCGGTGCTGCAAAACTACAAAGGACAAATGGGCTGGAAGACATTGCAGAATGAACACCTGGTGTCTACTTGGTACAGATGTTTCTAGCGTTTTCACTACCTGGTCGGCGAATAACAACAATCAAGCTGGCATGCTTGAAAACTGCAGCAAGAGACAAATTTGCCAAGACTGCCTACAACAAGTGAACGTGCCGAAAAAAAAAAGCAAAAACAACGACGACAGCGAAGAACGGTTTAACGGTTAAAACGCACTTGTGATGGGAAGAAGAAAACTACTAGCAAAGATCTCTTTTTTACAAGACAAGAAACAATTAAAATCAAAACAGCCCTCTCCTTCCCTATAGAGTATTTTGCTACAGTTCTTTTATTACATGAACTAAAAAAAAATGCACATGGCTTGACTGACACAATATTTATCTCGTCATTATGTAACTGTCTATGGAGTTTGCCAGAGCCTGCATCCTCCGACATTTTAACTGGCCCGCCCTTAACATGACAGATGAATGACAGATGAATGAACGGCATCGGGCCATTGATATTAAAATCATCTGTCATCTAACGATTGAATGGGACCAGCCTTGTCAATCCTCAAGGGCTAGGGTAGCCGGAAAACACGTTTCTTGGGCTAACACAGTTTCAAGACTCGCTCCATATTACTTTTCATGCAGAAAAGACGAGGGTCATCATGTCAGTTTTTATGTTACAGCATATGTAACAAGTGCTGATACTGGTTGACTGCCAGTCGTTGGCGCTGGAGAAGATTTTGCATGCTATTAGCTGAAACCTTTGATATTGATACAAAAGATTGAATGTCATGGCCATGTTGCCTCTACAGTCATGAGAATACAAAACGTCAGCAGTTCAAACAAGCTTTCACAAGAAATAAAAGAAGACAAAACACAACATCACACTGCGATACCAGCTACCCTATGGCACTGCACTGAATTCCACTGCACCACACTATCACACCACACATCAGTTCGGACAGCTCTTCATGACTGTTGTTTACGTGCCACCATCCGCAAATACTGTACGTGCAGCTGCAGAAATCACGGACTCTGTTCACACGCTCTGCAGGCCATGTCACCCGACGCACCGTGCTTTATCCTCGGAGATTTTAATGACTGTGACCTCAATTCAAGCCTGCCTTCTTTTAAACAGTATGTGTCATGTTTTACAAGAAAGGATAAAATACTTGATTTATGCTACTGTAATATACATCTGCATACAAGTGTGTTCAGCTCCCCCCTGTTGGTCAGTCTGATCACAATGCATTCATCTCTTGCCAGCTTACAGACCAAAAGTGAAAACACAACCTATCACTAAAAAAGCAAGTGCAGTGTTGGACACAAGAAAGTGTTGATGAATTACAGGCTTGTTTTGAATGTACAGATTGGAATTTGTTTTTGAATTCTAGTTTTGACATTAACGAAGCTACCGATGTTATTTCCAGCTACATTTCTTTCTGTGAACACATGATTGTACCTACTAAAACTATCAAAATATTTCCCAACAACAAACCTTGGGTTACAAAATCTCTGAAAATAACTCTAAATGAGAAAAAAAAGAGCTTTTCAATCAGGCAATAAAAGCGATCGTAAGGTTGTACAAAAGAAACTGCAAACGAGATTGAAGAATCAAAGAGAGCTTACAAGAGAAAAGTTGAAAACATGTTCCAGAATGGAAATATGCGAGATGCATGGAAAGGAATAAAGGTTTTTATCAGGTTCAGGTAAATGTTCAACCAAAATATTAGTAACAAAAAAACAGCAAAAGAACAGAAGCAATTTGCAGAAAAGCTGAACGATTTTACTGTAGATTTGATGATAAAGATTTAGTAAAGAATAAAGGAAGTGAAGGAAGAACTCCAAAGCAATGTTAAAAACGATGTTGATGGAAGTGATTCTGTTGTGATTGAGGAAAATGATGTTCAGTTGTTTTTCAAACGTTTAAATGTGAGAAAGGCAATGGGCCCTGATAATATCTGTGGAAAAATTGTTGAAGGTGTGTGCTTCTCAGCTCTCCTATGTTTACAGTCGTTTGTTTACCTGGTCACTTAGAGAATGTATAATTCCTGTTTTATGGAAAAATGCCACTGTATGTCCTGTTCCCAAAAAACGCAACCCAAGCTGTTTAAATGATTACCGACCAGTTGCCCTCACATCTGTTGCAATGAAATGTCTTGAAAGAATTGTCCTCAGTTATTTTTAAAAGATACTACACAGTACCAAGACCCGTTTCAGTTCGCATACCAACAGAACAGATCAACAGATGATGCCACACTCACACTTCTCCATCATGCTTTTTCACACCTCGAAAAACCTGCCTCCTTTGTACGCATTCTCTTTATTGATTTCTCATCAGCATTCAACACCATACAACCACATCTGATGGCAAAGAAACTCATTAACACATAATGTGGGTAACAAGCTCATTCTTTGGATAATTGATTTTCTTACACAGAGGACACAGTCTGTTCGATATCAAAGTGTTGTTTCGTCTTCCAGAGTCATTTCAACTGGCGCACCCCAGGGTACTGTTTTATCACCAGTGCTTTTTACTCTGTACACAAATGATTGTTCAGGAAGTGATTCAACTTTGTACATTAAATATTCAGATGACTCAGCACTTGTAGATCTTTCCAACTCTGATTCTGTTTACTTCAAGGAGGTTCAAAGATTTGTTGACTGGTGCGATCATAACTATCTTGATCTGAATGTAACAAAAACGAAAGAAATGTTGATTGATTTTAGAAAGAATCCAAAAGCTGTACCACCCACTTTTTATCAAAGGTGCTGAAGTAGAACGTGTTGAATCATACAAATATTTAGGAACTTTTTATAGATAATAAGCTGAATTTTAAATCCATGTTGAGTATGTCCACAAAAAATGTCAAACCAGATTATATTGTCTTCGCAAGCTGCGATCATTTCATGTGAATACTGACATTCTTCGGACATTTTTATTCATGCTTCTTGGAATCTGTTCTAACTTTCTCATTTATGTGTTGGTATGGTGGGTTGACTGTGAAGAGCAGAAATGTGCTTGAGAAAGTGGTGAACGTGGGAGGAAAAATCGTTGGTGAGAGACAAAAAAGTCTGAGTGAGCTATATAGGTGCCGTGTTAGTTGTAAAGCGAAGAAGATTACGTGTGACCAGACCCCACGTCCTTGCAAATCAGTATGACCTTCTTCAGTCAGGACGAAGATATCGATCGGTTAAATGCAGAAGTGTCAGATTTAAACAAAGTTTTATTCCCCTGTCCATTGATTTCTTGAACCGAGAAGATGTTTAATTGAAATCCAAATTCCTCTATATGAATGTATGTCATATGTGAGAAAATGGGTAATGTGGCTAAATTATTGTTTATTTGCTGTGAATGTGTGTGACCACAAATTAATTTCTCAAATTGAGATAATAAAGTTTACTTGACTTGACTTGACTTGACACCAGACCACACCACATTACTCTACTCTGAACCACAGCGCACCTCAACGCACCGCTGCAATATACTACGAAATCCATTGAATGTCTGTCAATGTGGACTACATTTCTCACGTTAACACGAGGCAAAGTCTTGGCCACTAAATACCAGAAAGAATTCGTGCTGGGATCAGAAGAGATAAGAGGTAGAGGGGGATAGGAAGGAAAAAAAGGTGATGGCTAATAGCAAAGGCAAATGAATCATTCATGGACATTTCTGAAAAAGGTCTGGTTTCTTGCCCACCTCTCCTCGTGCATCCTATTTCTCCCGTCCCCTCCCACACATGCGCGCACGCGCGCGCGCACACACACACACATATATATATATATATATATATAGTTTATATACATATATATATATATATATATATATATATATTTTGTTAAAACTTTGATTAAAATGTAAATGCTAAAACCTACAGCGCTGTTTCTTGCTGGTGCAGTCGTCAGGGTATGGGGGGGGGGGGGGGGGGGGGGGGGGGGGGGGGGGGGTCGGTGTTGTCGGTGTTTTAATCAAAGTTTTAACAGATGTGCCGTGTCGGTGTCTTTTTCCCAACCCGGTTGAGCACTTTTTAAAAGTTATTGTTGGTTAGCAACACAATTTATATATATATATATATATATATATATATATATATATATATATATATATATATGTATGTAGAAATGGACTTTAAAACAACCACGACACTACAACAACGTCGAACACAAAAGAAAACATATCACTAATGGGGTAATTTTTACATATACTTTTGACGCCTTTTTTCCTCCATTTATACCCATAATAATAATAATAGTGTATAGATCGTTTTACACACTGAATTAAACTGATGATTCCTCCATCGCTTTGCTGCCTCTGACTAAATCTGCCTTGCTAACCTGAACGCAAATAAAACGAGAGAGAGAGAAGAGAGAGAGAGAGAGAGAGAGAGAGAGAGAGAGAGAGAGAGAGAGAGAGAGGAGAGAGAAACAGTGAGAGAGGAGAGAGAGAGAGAGAGAACAGTGAGAGAGAGAGGGAGGGAGGGAGGGAGTGTAAGAGAGAGAGAGACAGAGAGAGAGAGAGACTGAGAGAGGGAGGGAGGGAAGGATAGAGAGAGCTCACATTTACTGCAGTAGTGTTCAGCATACTACAACTTCATTTTCAGTTAAGACGAAACTTTCCACTTAATTTCTTTCTCCTGGACTGATGATTTTACTCTTTTTTTTTTGTTCTCTCTTTCATTTCACATCAATGAAACGAGTAAAAGCAAACCCAGTGTTGAAACAAAACTGCTAGATCACCCACTAATCTTGGCACGAGGAGATGTCAGGGATTTCCTTCAACCACATACGCATTTTTTTCTGCATAGGACCTGTTTTTGCCCTTAAACGACACAAGTTAACCATTGCCCTCAAAAGCGGTCGTCTCATTCCAAGCTGAGCCTCATGGGACAGCTGGAACTCGGCCTCGTTAATTCCTCTAAGTTGATCGGAGCCGACAAAAAGGAAACTCGCATTACCCGCGAGACCAGATCAGCCAGAATCCGCATTATCACGTTTTTGACAACCACGCCGATGTGTCGGTAAGGTCCAAAAACGCAACGCAGCTCGAACAAACGTGGATTGTGCGTCTCTCTCTCTCTCTCTCTCTCCCTCTCTCTCTCTCTCTCTCTCTCTCCCTCTCTCTCTCCCCACACACACACACACACACACACACACACACACACACATGGAAAAACAGACAGACAGACAGGCAGACAGGCTGACCACACACACACACACACACACACACACACACACACACACACACACACACACACACACACACACACACACACACACACACACACACACACACACACACACACACACACACACATCCATGCACCACACACACACACACACACACAGAGAACAACTAGATGAGACTGAATTCCATCCTAGATCTGACAGAGAGAATCCGGAAATACTCCTGCCTTCTAATATTACTATACAACAAACAAACAAGCGAAAAACCGTAAAAACAAACAAGCAAAGAAAAATATGTTTTAACTGAAATATTGAACCATGCAGTCAGTCTCTATGGACAAAAGTGCAGTCATTAGGCCTATTGTCAGGAGGTTCTAAGAATCCTGCGCCTGTAACTAAATCGTTTATGTTTAAATGTCATTTTTCTCTAAACTTGGTCAGCTTGGTATGGCAAGAATGATTCTTTTCAAAACGATTTTGATATTGACGAAATAAGGTTGTTTTACTAGATTGAAAATCATGTTTGATATGCCTCTCAGAGCGAGTGGATACCCTGATCAGTAAAGACATTGCTCTTTAGTCCGAAGGTCCGGAAGGATCATCAGAGGTAAGGAAGGACGGAAATCAACTAGTCTAAGAGGCTTAGGAACGAGAGAATTTTTCAATGCATTTGCCGTAAGATTTTGTAAAGCGTTGGGAAACGACTGGAGCAGAGATCTAAAAAATGACGCTGTTCGGCCAGTCTGAACCCAGGCAACTGGATTTATCACATGTGCATGGCTACTTGCACACATCAAGAACACTACTAATAAATGGCATATGAAGTTTACACTTTACTAGTTTTGACTTCGAATCACAAAAATAAGAGAGAGAGAGAGAAAGAGAGAGAGAGAGAGAGAGAGAGAGAGAGACAGAGAGAGAGAGAGAGAGAGAGACAGACAGAGAGAGAGACAGAGAGAGAGATTTAAAACAGTCCACATAATCTCTGTGTGTGTGTGTGTGTGTGTGTGTGTGTGTGTGTGTGTGTGTGTGTGCGCGCGTGCGTGCGCGCGCGCGTGTGTGTGTGTGTGTGTGTGTGTGTGTGTGTGTGTGTGTGTGTGTGTGTGTGTGTGTGTGTGTGTGTGTGCACGCGCCGCGCATATGCAGACACATGTGCGTTTAACATACGCTGTCTTTGTCTATCTCTCTATCTGTCTGTATGTGTCTGCCCGTCTCTGTCAGTCTGTCTGTCTGTCTGCCTCTCTCTCTCCAATATATGTGCATTTCCAAAGTCATGCCAGTTATGCATATATTTTGCCGTCTTATATTGAGTCGATTGTACGTCATACTGTTACTTAGAATCAACTCAGACCGAAGATGAAGTCTAAAAATAAAGCACAGCGTTAATCATCTATTCTCCCAGTAAACAACTCTCTCTCTCTCTCTCTCTCTCTCTCTCTCTCTCTCTCTCTCTCTCTCTCTCTCTCTCTCTCCCACCCCCCCGCCACCCAGCCATTTATTCGCACGTTCGACGCCCCCCCCCCCCCCCCTCTCTCTCTCTTCTACACTTGACACTGACATTTTGTTTTATTCATTTAAATCTTTTAGGAATCCGGATGAGAAAGGACATGGGGCAATAGAATGAAGATTTCAGTCTCACCTCCAATGCCTTCCTCCGCATCCCTAGGGAGACCCCTTCCTCCCGGAAAAAATACTATTCGAAGTTTTTATTCGGTATTCCTATTCTCTCTCTCTCTCTCTCTCTCTCTCTCCTCTCTCTCTCTCTCTCTCTCTCTCTCTCTCTCTCTCTCCCCCCCCCCCCCCTCTCTCTCTCTCTGTATCTTGTCATGAACACAATAAGAAATTTAACCTCTGTCACCTCTCTGTTGACAAAGACCAGCTGCTGCAGGGTCCTTTTACAACCGGGACGTGCAGCATAAACGTAAAAAACAAAGCTAATCACCCTCCTCTTTTTCTCTCTGCAGGATGTGCTATTCCTAGAGTCAAATGCAATGTATACCTGACTCTTTCACTATCTTCTTCTCATCTTCGGTCCATTTCTTGCCAAAGAGCAGCAGTAAACTTGCTCATTTCAGAAGGGGGAGGGGGGGGGGGGGGGAGCGTAGGAAGAGAAACTGGAGTGGAGTGGGGGGGGGGGGCTTGCCAATGACTGGAGAACGGAGTGTGGAGGGGAGGGGATGCCAAGGGCTGGTGGCAGGGCTGGGGAGAGGGTGGGAGCAAGGGTCCTGGAATCAGCTCAGCAGCTTTCAGACACTCTCGGTGTCAGATGGTGCTTAGGAGAACGGAGCCTCTGGCCTTCTCTATAATTTTGTACTTGGCTTCCACACTCGTTTTCTTCCTTCCTTTTTTTTTTTTTTTTTCCCCTCGCAAGTCGTTAAAGAGTAGATTTAACAGTTCAGACCAGGCTAAGACTCTCTCTGTGTGTGTGTGTGTGTGTGTGTGTGTGTGTGTGTGTGTGTGTGTGTGTGTGTGTGTGTGTGCACACGCGCGCGCGCGCGCGCATGTATGTGTGCGTGTATGTTGTTGCTGCTGTTTTTGTTGTTGTTTGTTGGTGGTGGTGGTGGTGGTGGTGATGATGGTGTGTATGCGTGTGCGAACGTGCGTGCGTGCGTGTGTGTGCGCACGTGCGCGCGCCCTGTGTGTGTGTGTGTGTGTGTGTGTGTGTGTGTGTGTGTGTGTGTGTGTGTGTGTGTGTGTGTGTGTGTGTGTGTGTGATATAAACAAAAAATAGCCGACGAGTTCCATGCCGTTACTGGGATAACTGGAGAAGACATTGGCTCTGTCAAGCATTCATCACTGATCGATGAAAAGCACATTGAACTTCTGCATACCGACAGGAACCCGAGTCTGTCACGGCATCCCGATTAGTCACACCATGATATAAACACAATCCATGTTAGCCGTTCTATGCGATTGTGATCTTATTACCGTGGATCACATTACTTAGCCTAAAAGATGCTGCCAAATAAGATCATGATTGGTGCCCCCAGCACGGATTTATTTTTTTGTCTTTTGCGGTTCGGTGATGTCGCTGATGATCCTATTAACCATTTTGTGATTCCACGCGTTCGTTTTAGCTGGTTACGTCTGTCACTTCAATAATTATTCATGAATAATTTGTGTCTGACATTCTTCAGCTTTGAGATGACTCTTTCTGTGGACTTAACTCACTCGAAGTAAAAATGAAAAAAAAGCTATGCACCCAGGCTTGCCATTTGATTTATGTGATTCGTGGTGGCATTTTAAGGAATGCGACGCTAGTGGCCACAGCGGTTCGTTATAAATAGCGGGTTGTGACTTATTTCATTATTGTATATGCTTGGTACATGTTTGGAAATACCTGAGTCATGTTTTCTTTTTTACCATGGCTTATCATCCACTTTTTGTGTTTGGGCAATGAACTCCCTCCCTCCTCTCCTGTCTGTCTTTCCAAGCTTAAACATACAGAATAAGAAGAAATTTTGTCTTTCAGACATAAAACAGCTCAACACAATGAACATGTGAAATACAGAACGTTTTTTTTCTTTCCGCTCTTTTCTGTTACTACATCTAGGGCATCTAGCTTTCCTCTGTCATTCTCCCTGTACTGCAGCCTCCTGTCTTCCTGCGAATTCTGCTTTAACCTGCTGTCTTCCACGAAGTAGCTTTACCGGCTTCTCTCTCTCTCTCTCTCTCTCTCTCTCTCTCTCTCTCTCTCTCTCTCTCTCTCTCTGGTTCCACTCGTTAAAAAAGTATCTTAACACGTGAAAAATTTCTGACTGTAGTTACCAATAAAAGGCACAGGGACATGCTTGCTAGATTTAGAAGTAGGACACTTGGACTAAATGCATACAAAAGATGGTTTGATCCGAAGACTCTGCAGACAATTGTGTGCAATGTGTATAGATGGTATGAGAGAAAATGGAGATCACTATATATTCTATTGTGCAGCTTATAACGATATCAGACAGAAGTCTCAACTTTTCAATATTACTGCCACAGAAAATCATAACCTATACAGTGTGTTGTCCTCTGACAATAATAGGATAATAACTCTACTGGCTAAGTATGTTGCAGAGGGATCTAATGTTAGGAAAAAGAAATGCTCGGTAAGAACTTCTGATGTTTGAGTTGTTTTTTTTTTTTTTAAGTATTCCGCAAGCTTGATGACATTAGTAAGAAAACGTTTTGCTTTCTGCACTAGTATAGCTAACGATGAAGCGGACGGTGATGACAGATGTGACAGTGCAGGAAAGATTTATAACAGTGAATATATGTGCCTGGGTGAGGCACTTGTGTTTATGATCATGTAGTGACTTTAAAAAAAATTAATTTTGAGTGAAAAAAAACACGACATTATTTTCTTTATCTTCTACATGGCTTCGAGCCTCATTATTAATATTTACGGAATCCGTTGCAATATATGCTTCTTTGCATCATAAACTTTCTTTTTTTCGGCGCTGCAAATATTCATGCATACCCCCTCGACATAAAGGCTATGCAGGCCATCATCAATAAAATGTATCTGAAGCGTCTGAAGCATCTCTCTCTCTCTCTCTCTCTCCTCTCTCTCTCTCTCTCTCTCTCTCTCTCTCTCTCTCTCTCTCTCTCTCTCTCTCCTGTTTTGTGTTTTATATTCCAGTTTTAAAGTCCACATGCACATAAATAATATTGCAGACCTCTTGGTTGGCTCCAAGACGTGGACTTCGACAACTGGTTCCCATATAGTTGTGTGTGAAATGCTCAATATCTTGTAACTGGGCCTAAAGGAAAGTCAGTGGGTAGACATCAACTCAGCGAAAATGTATGCGTTTCCTGTGTTTAACGGTATGGTTATTTTTTTTTCAAGCTTTTTTTTTTTTTCCCCACGAACCAAGTATGCGATAAGCAAGTGATCAGAGCGGACATTACAGAAACGTGAGCGGTCAGACGGTCTGAACCGTACATCCGTAAGTAGCAATAGTTTGTTTCATAGTGGACATACATTTGTGATTTGCTGATGCAAAATATCACCCAGGAACCGTGGTGACTTTTTCTTTACCGCGATTTCTGGAGAGATCACCCGGGGTGACATTATTTACCAGTGTGATATTTTATGTCGCAACGGAAATACAGAATATGACTGACATTTTTTTTTACCAGAGTAGCAGATTCCATCCCAGGAGACATTGCGCCGTTGCCGGGCCACTTTGGTGGTGTTCAGTGGTGCATGTTCTGTTCCAACATATGCAGGACAACACCTTCTACGCCCCGTGCTGACGATAATAATTGCTTGGTTGCGGAGCCAGCGTTCGTCAGCAACCCCGTCCACATGTGTTTTTTATCTCCCAGAAGTTCAGCAGAGTAGCAAGTGCTTGAACTTCCTCTCATGCACTGAGAGAGAGAGAGAGAGAGAGAGAGAGAGAGAGAGAGAGAGAGAGAGAGAGAGAGAGAGAGAGAGAGAGAGAGAGACCACACCAAATCTACTTTAAAAAGCTGCTGTGGTCACATCAGTTGCTATTTTAGAAAACAATTAAACAAACAAGATGAAGTCAGTTTCTCTTTCCCGTGGTGCAGTGTTGGAAGGTCAATTTTACCCTAGTGAGGACACTTCAAGTATCCCACACACAGCATACGTCACACACACACACACACACACACACACACACACACACACACACACACGCACACACACACACACACACACACACACGCACACACACACACACACACACACACACACACACACACACACACACACACACACACGTGCGCGCGCGCGCGCGCGCGCGCGCGCGCAAGCACGCATGCACACGCACACACACACTCACACACTTGGGGGAAAGTCCTGCTTGAGCTGTTTCAGTAATGCGTAAGAATTTGTAAGACAGGGTCAGAAATTTCATGTTGGTAATTGCCTCTCTCCAGGATGTGTCGTCATTCTTGCATAATGAATACACAAAAGGTTTGTAATACAATAATCCCAAACAATGCGTCAGCGCAAGACTTGAAAACAAGAAGTGTGTAAATCAGGGTGTAAAAATTTGAGGCTTAAGACTTATGGCAAAATGTCTCAATCACATTTTTCATGTTCTTATTGCTGTTATGCGACTTTTGTGTTGTATTACACAAAACACAACACTCACATAACCCGACAGATCTGCATGGCGCGTGAGAGTCAATGGAGAAGAAAAAAAGGAGAGAAAAAAGGTGGGAAAAATAGGATGGAGGCCCAATCTAAAAAAAAAAAATTAGAACAGTTGATGTGAGAAGGTTGGAGGACAAACAAACAAACAAACAATAACAACAGCAACAACAACAAAGCCCATCACATCACCCGATCCACACACTTGGGAGCGCATACGCACACACGGTACATCTTTATCTCTCTGTCTTCTCAGTCTTCCCTTGTCTATGTCTCTCACTTTCCTCTCTCTGTTTTTGGCCCACCTATCTCTTTCACACAATTACACCTTAGATCTCATGGTCCTATGTTATGTTATTTCGTGTTGCAGACCACAAAAAAGGATATAGACTGCATGAAACACAGGACATCAGTGCTCATCGTCATTGAGCAATCTTGTCTTATATACTTACTCTCTCTCTCTCTCTCTCTCTCTCTCTCTCTCTCTCTCTCTCTCTCTCTCTCTCTCTCTTTGTGTGTGTGTGTGTGTGTGTGTGTGTGTGTGTGTGTGTGTGAAACCTTTTAAACGCTCTCTTGTGATGAAAGTGAACTGGATGTTGGTATCAGTGATTTTGCAAAAAAAAAAAAAAAAAGCTTTTTATTCGTTTAAACAAATCTTAAATAAACGTTAGCGAACCAAGAGAAACGTAGACAAATATGAGTCTAGTGACTCGTTTTGTGCACGTTTCACTTGGCGGTTCGCTAACACTTATTTAAGATTTGTTAGATTTCCGCCTGCAGTCGTCTCACTTTGCAACTAGATGTTTTTTATTCGTTTGTAAATCTCTTAATCTACACTTACTGTTATCATTCATAGCTCAAGTGTTGCATTTCTCTTCTACTTGTTTACTGTTTAATATTTGTGACACCTGACTTGCATTATGCCGAAGAGCGGCTATGATTCCGTGAGTGACAGTTCTTTACTATAATCTTTGATTGTACGTCGGCATATCACATAACCTCAGTTTTAGCTTGTTAACTGATCTTAGGCCACTTTCTAGAACTCTGTAAAATAATTAAGAAAAAGTCTCGTTTTCCTGTATCTCACTTCGCCAACCACATCTTCTTTTCTGCTTGCACTCTTTCTCTTTTCTTGGCCTTATTTTGTATATTTTTACCTCAGCCTGTCCTCTCTCTCTCTCTCTCTCTCTTCTCTCTCTCTCACTCTCTCTCTCTCTCTCCCTCTCTCTCTCTCTCTTCTCTCTGTGTCTGTGTCTGTCTGTCTGTCAGTCTGTCTGTCTGTCTGTCACTCTCTCTTTCTCTCTCTCTGCCCATCTCGTCTGTCTCTCTTGCTGATTTTGTATCAGCAGCCTCCTCTGTCTGTCCATCCCTCTGTAGCTGCCCTTCACCAATTCCCTTTTCGTTCTCCTCTTTGCCTCCTCTCACAATTCCTTTTTTATTTCTCTCTCTCTCTCTCTCTCTCGCTCTCTCTCTCTCTCTCGCCTCTCTCTCTTCTCTCTCTCTCTCTCTCTCCCTCTCTCTCTCTCTTCTCTCTCCATCTCTCTTTGTCTATGTCCCCTCTGTGCGTCTATGCTGTGTCTATCTGTGCCATCTCTCTATCAACCCCCCCCCACCCCCCCTTCTCTCTTTCTCCCTGCCATCTCCTCCTTTTTCTCTCTCTCTCTCTCTGCTCTCTCTCTCTCTCTCTGTGTGTGTGTGTGTGTGTGTGTGTGTGTGTGGTGTGGTGGTGTGTGTGTGTGTGTGTGTGTGTGGTGTGTGTGAGTATTTCCTTCTGTCAACAACGCACGGCAAGAACGCAGCAGATTCCACTCGTGCCCAGTTCGCACCGCTGTTTCGACACCCTGAGCTTAATTGGCATTTTTGTGGGGCCATAGACTGACTGTGGATGGCCCTCTGTAGATTTGCTTCCCAGCTCCGAGACATCTGTGTGGTTCAATAAATTGACTCATTGAGTTACAGGAATACCACACAAGCCTCACTGCCCCCCCACCCCCTCTACACACACCCCCTTCTCCTTCCCCCTCAAAAACACCTCTGCCCCATTCCGTTGGGATAGCTAGCCCATCCTTTGGTAGCCGTGACGTTAAAGCTAAAATTTACCACAGAAAACGTGTTTCTAATCTCCTGTGTCGTATTTATCTGAAACAACGGTGAGCATGACGAGAGACGAGAGATGAGAGAGAGAGGAGAGGAGAGAGAGGAGAGAGAGAGGAGAGGGAGAGTTGGAGAGAGAGGAGATGGGAGGAGAGGAGAGAGGAGAGAGAGAGGAGAGAGTGAGGGCGAACGGTGGAGGGAGAGGAGCCGAGAGAGAGAGAGAACGAACGAAACGACGATAACGAACGAAACGAAATTTGTTTTATGAGGGAAAAGAGTAAGCACATGGCAGGCTTGTTTGCATCTTGCCCTCAAAAATGGAAAAAAGAAATATTTCAAACAAAAAAAAACCCCACCCTCCACACCCTAACCATTAACCAAAACACCCACCTGTCGCACAATCCTTTCCAAGCACTCTACACACACCCAGTGATAATGATGACAAAATACCCAATAATAATAGCAATAACAATAGTAACGAATGATAATGATTGAAAATAATAACATTACAATTCAAATATAACACCATTCGCACATACATACTTTGCATGTCAAACATTACATCTATCGAATAGCTCTGATATATGAGAGAGAGAGAGAGAGAGAGAGGAGAGAGCGAGGAGAGAGAGAGAGAGAGAGAGGAGACAGAAGCAGGAGAGAGAGAGACAGAGAGACAAAGAGACAGCGAGAGAGAGGACAGCGAGAGAGAGACAAAGGGACAAGAGGACAGAGAGAGAGAGAGAGAGAGACAGACAGACAGAGGACAGACAGAAGACAGACAGACAGACAGATAGAGACTAAGAGACAGAAGACAACTAGAGAGGAGAGAGAGAGGTGAGGAGAGTGAGAGAGACAAAGACAAATACAGAGAGAGAGAGAAGAGAGAGAGAGAGAGAGCAGAGAGAGAGAGACAGGCAGACAGAGACAGAGAGACAAAGACAAGTACAGAAAGAAGGAAGAGAGAGAGAGAGAGAGGAGACAGACAGACAGACAGACAGAGACAGAGAGACAAAGACAAATACAGAGAGGAGAGACAGACAGACAGACAGACAGACAGACAGACAGACAGACAGACAGAGACCGAGCGAGCCGAGAAAAGAACAGGAGAGCGACATACAGAGAGAGACAGAGAGAGAGAGAGAGAGAGAGAGAGAGAGAGAGAGAGTGAGAGAGAGAGAGAGAGAGAGAGAGAGAGGCAGACAGACAGACAGACAGACACAGACACAGACACCATTTAAACACACAGACATGCAGACAATTGAAAGAAAAAAGCTGACAGGTAGACAGAGGGACAGACAAAGACGCCAGAGAAACTGAAACAACAAAACAAAGTGTATTACAACAAAGAAGAAAAAAAAAATCAAAGGACAAATAATTACTGTTGAAATTACCACAGACGCCACCTGCGCCGGCCATTACTCTCTACATTGTTGTGAATGACCTAACCTGACACCGTGGTGTGTGCGCACAGACAGACAGGGGTGTCTCTTATTGTGGACTGCTTTCCGGTTCACACACCTTACTGACCTTCTTTGTAACACGGCCGGGACTAGTAACACATCTGCGGCTAGGATTAAACAGTAGAAACGAGTGTTTCGGCCCTTATCTCCTGACACTCTAGGGGGGTTGGGCCACACCCGGTTCATGACTCCGGATGTCCCTCTGCTGCCCCCTTTTTTTTTTTTTTTTTTTTTCCATCTTGGGATGAGCCATGACTGGGATTCGAACCCATGCCCTTCTGGACATGCTCATTTCCACTTAATGACTCGCGCACTAACCACTGAGCCACAGGGACACCTGATATTTGTAGGAAAGTTAAGCCTTATGAAGTTCACTTTTGTTCCTCCTTGACCAGATCCAACTTGAACACCTCTCTGCCGCTTCTGCCATTGCTTTCAGGGCTTTGGTTTTTTCCCTCCCTGCAACTGAGAGCTGTTTCATGAGGCTGTATGCAGACGTTCCCACAAACCCCCTAGCTCCAATTTCTGCAGTGAGGACTTTGACCTGATAGCCTTCTCTCCTCAGGCTGTTTGCCAGATCAGCATACTTTTCAGTCTTGTAGATCTGAGCTGCCTCCATTCTGTTCTCATATGGCACCGTGAGCTCGATCATGATCAGCTGCTTGGTTGACTGAGAGTGTAATACTATGTCTGGTCTCATGCCACTCTTGCTGATAATCTCTGGGTGACTATTCCATTCTGGGAGGTCTGCTGTGCACTCCCAGTCATCTGCCCCGTCCAGCAGACTCTGCCTGCATGTTCCGAGTGGCACTGTTGTTCTTGGCCATGATTCGCTGCCTCCTGCCGTGAAGAATGTTGCGGGTGCTTTTGGAGTCCTGATTTTCCCTTTTGTGTGTGTTGGTACTAGCCCAGACTACTTGTACAATCTCTTTGAGCACTTGGTTGTGCCTCCATGTGTACCTTCCTTGAGCCAGGGCTACTTTACATGAGCTTAGGACATGCTCCACTGTTTGTTTTTCATGGCAAAGGGGGCATGAAGGATCGTCTGTGTTTTTCCCACTTCACCAGGTTTGCATTTGAAGGCAGAAGGTCATATGCAGATCTGAGAATGAAGCTGATCCTGAGAGGGGCCATGTGCCAAATGTCATTCCAAGTGAGACTTCTTTGGAGTGCATTCTCCCACGTTTGTCATTGCCTTGCTGGCTCTGCTGGACTGCTTTTTGGAGTCTTTGTTGGTCTTCTTCTTTTCTCATCTCCTGAATCATCATGTCTCTTTTGGCTTTTCCTTTGGCCTTTGACCACCATTCAGTTTTGGTCACCCCCAGTCCTTGTCTGTTGGTCTGTGTGTGTCCTGTTATTTCTCTGATCTTGAGACTTCTTTTGCAGAATCCATCGCCTCTTGAACTTTCCATTTTCTGCCTGTCTTCAGCTGGGGCTTGATTGCTTCAACCACCTTGTCTCCTGAGTCCTCCAGCATGCTTTGAAGTCTGATCTTCCCTGCTTTATATTCCTCCAGGATGGATTTCAGTGGTAGTTTCAGCTTTGCTTGGCGACAGTATAGCGCTATGTCAGTCAGACAGGGTGGGACACCAAGCCATTCCTTGTGAACTTGTTGATTTTGGATTCCATTGCCTCCACTATGCTGGTGCAGATGTCGTATATCATCAGAGGCCATAGGAGCTTTGGTATCAGCATGAACTGCAGACACCAGACCTTGTATTTGCCAGGGAGCCCACACTGGTCAATGGTCTCCAAGCCTTCTTCCGACATCTGTTTGGTTCTTTTGCTCTTCGTGTGTCTTTCAGCGTATCATCATACCATCTTCCAAGGCTCTTGACTGGCTCTTCTGTTACTGTTGGAATGGTCTGGTTGGCAACACTGAAGACCACAGATTCGGCCACTTTTCCTTTCCTCAGTGAGAGACTCCGTGATTTCTTTGGCTTGAACTTCATTCTGGATGAGGCAACTATGTCGTCCAGCCTCTCCAGCACGTGACGTGTCTCGTCTTCTCTGGATGAAATCACTGTAGTGTCATCCATGAAGGCCTTGAGAGGGGGGCATCTTGTATCCATCGCCAAGGTCTGTTTGTCTTGCGTTGCTTGTTGCTGCTTTCAAGAACTCCATTGCCAACACGAACAGTATTGGGGAAATGGCACAGCCCATTGCAATGCCCACTTCCAAGTTGATCCAATCTGTTGTGTACTCCTTGGTAGAGAAACCGCATTGAGAAGCCATTGAAGTACTTCTTGAGCATGTCGCGGATGTTCTTTGGCACATGGTACATCTTAAGAGCCAACTGTATCATCTCATGGGGTACAGATCCATATGCGTTTGCCAGGTCGAGCCACACTACGTCGTCCAGGTCTCTCTTTTCTGTTTTTGCTCTTTGGATTGCGTCCCAGATCATTGTGGCGTGTTCTACACAGCCAGCCACGCCTGGAATGCCACCTTTCTGGACTGACACATCCAAGTAGTACTTTTTCCATGAGGTACTTGGTCAGCCTTGCTGCCATGACAGAGAAGAAGATTTTCCCTTCGACGTTCAGTAGTGATATTGGCCTGAACTGGCTGATGTCACTTGAGTTTTGCTCTTTGGGGATGTACACACCATCTGCCGTCATCCACTGGCCGCTGATCTTCTGATTTCTCCAAGCTGATCGCAGCAGCCTGTGGAGCCACTCCAGCACCTTGGGACATTTCTTGTACAGCTGGTAAGGTATTCCGTTTGGCCCTGGTGATGATTTGGCTCTGGCTTTGTCGACCACCTTCTTGATTTCCGCCAACGTTGGAGGCTTGTCATTGAACTGTTCCTCAGGGTTGGTTGGCCACACCAGACCTTGAATGTCGAGTGAGTGGTGCTTTGCTCTGTGAGTCAGAGTATGTTTTTCTCAGATGCTGCTCAAGAACTCCTTTGTCCACACTTAGGGTCCCAGATTTTGGCTGCTCGAACAGAGTTCTGGCAAACTGGAAGGGGTCTCTGAAGAAACGCGCTCTTGTGTCTTCTCTTTTTGCTTTTTCCTCTTCCTCGCAGATTCCGCTTTGCTGAGGGCGCTGTGTTTTGCTTTCAGGTCTTCCCAGAGTTTTTCCAAGCCTTGTTTTTCAGCTGGCAGAGCAGTCTTCATTTGCTTCTTGAGGTTTTTTTTTGGACCCTGATCTTGTCCATCTCTTCTTGGCGTCTGGATTTCTTTGGAGGTGTTTTCTCTTTGGGTAGTTTTGCTCCATAGGCGTCTCTACATGTGGCATACACAATGTCCCCATATGTGGCTAGTTTGTGTTCCAGGGTGCTTTTCCCTATCAGTGCATCGAGTCTTTGGACGATTTTTGCATCCAGTTTCTCCCAATCTTCAGTCTCGTTTGCTCGTGGCAGGTTGAGTTTCAGGCGCCTGGCATCGAGGGCCTGTGCAAATTCTCATCCGAACCAACAGCGTGGATGTCCTTGGCACTGTGGTTTAAATCCTGGCCTTGGTCTTCCGACGTCTTATCTGCTGATGCAGTGCGCTGCTGCTCATTCAGATGAGTCTTCACACATCCCATCTTTGTTCTGTGGATCTTCATGCCACGGGTGGTAGCGAAACGCTTTCCACAGACACATGGATATTCCATTTGGTCCATGTTCGTAGTCCGTTTGGGATTTGCAGTCGTGATTGGTTGAGCACCGATGGATTCATCATCATTCTCTCCCCCTTTCGGTGAATCCTGGGAGCATCTTTTCCTTTTGTTTCTAGTAGCCACATGTTGAAGGCAAAGTGGGGAGCCAGCCCACAGAGCCCTTGGTTCTGGTCTTTCCCAGTGTCCTCCGGTCTTTCCCGGACGTCTCCGGCCTATTCCCGGAAGTCAATGGTTTACCCATGCATCAGTAGAAAGAAACTCGTGGAGAGCGTGGCAGCAGAGAGTCCTCAGAAGAGAAGCCCCCTTCAAGCGAGTGTTTCGGCCCTTATCTCCTGACACTCTAGGGGGGTTGGGCCACACCCGGTTCATGACTCCGGATGTCCCTCTGCTGCCCCTTTTTTTTTTTTTTTTTTTCCCATCTTGGGATGAGCCATGACTGGGATTCGAACCCATGCCCTTCTGGACATGCTCATTTCCACTTAATGACTCGCGCACTAACCACTGAGCCACAGGGACACCTGATATTTGTAGGAAAGTTAAGCCTTGAAGTTCACTTTTGTTCCTCCTTGACCAGATCCAACTTGAACACCTCTCTGCCGCTTCTGCCATTGCTTTCAGGGCTTTGGTTTTTTCCCTCCCTGCAAACTGAGAGCTGTTTCATGAGGCTGTATGCAGACGTTCCCACAAACCCCCTAGCTCCAATTTCTGCAGTGAGGACTTTGACCTGATAGCCTTCTCTCCTCAGGCTGTTTGCCAGATCAGCATACTTTTCAGTCTTGTAGATCTGAGCTGCCTCCATTCTGTTCTCATATGGCACCGTGAGCTCGATCATGATCAGCTGCTTGGTTGACTGAGAGTGTAATACTATGTCTGGTCTCATGCCACTCTTGCTGATAATCTCTGGGGTGACTATTCCATTCTGGGAGGTCTGCTGTGCACTCCCAGTCATCTGCCCCGTCCAGCAGACTCTGCCTGCATGTTCCGAGTGGCACTGTTGTTCTTGGCCATGATTCGCTGCCTCCTGCCGTGTGAAGAATGTTGCGGGTGCTTTTGGAGTCCTGATTTTCCCTTTTGTGGTGTTGGTACTAGCCCAGACTACTTGTACAATCTCTTTGAGCACTTGGTTGTGCCTCCATGTGTACCTTCCTTGAGCCAGGGCTACTTTACATGAGCTTAGGACATGCTCCACTGTTTGTTTTTCATGGCAAAGGGGGCATGAAGGATCGTCTGTTTTTCCCCACTTCACCAGGTTTGCATTTGAAGGCAGAAGGTCATATGCAGATCTGAGAATGAAGCTGATCCTGAGAGGGGCCATTCAATTTCTTGGCAACAGAATATGAGATACAAAATATTTTATTATCCACAAAAAGAGAAATTGTGGTGCAATAGTTACCACACAAAAGAAACAAACAGTAAAAGAAAAATGAGCCTGCTGAAAACGCTTATTAACAAAACAAAAAACAAGCAAAACACACACACACACACACACACACACACACACACACACACACACACACACACACACACACAAAACAACAAAAAAACGGCGCAACAGTTTGCACCAGAAAGTGACATACATTGGTAGCCCAGCCACCCAACACACGTGATTTTAACAATTTGATACTTCTTATTGAAATAAAACTGGCAGGCGCTCTGTTCTTAGAACAGAAAGCCTATCAATGAAATATATCTGTCTGACATTCTGTTTCAAAAAGAACCGCTGACAGAGCAAGGACACACGCGCGCGCAAACACACACACACACACACACACACACACACACACACACACACACACACACACACACACACACAGAGAGAGAGAGGAGAGAGAGAGAGAGAGAGAGAGGGGGGGGGAAGGTATTGCGACACAGCGATATCTTAGATGTTATCCGCTGAAGGACAATGTGAAGGCGAAAAATCCTTGAAATCAGAAGTGACTGATAGTTTACTTTTGTCTTTGGTTGTAAAAGGTTTACCACAGACTGGTGATGAGATGGCTCCGAAAGAAAGTTTCACTTATTTTGGCTCAACACGTGGCAATCACAAATCTGGCGATTTTCTTGATTTATTATGGGCGTTATTTTCTCAACGTAGTCATTCAAGATTTTTAAAAAAATGCCAAATTTAAATGCACATCATCATTTTCTTTTGCTGTTCAGTTCCAAAGGGTTTCTTAAAGGAAAACTAAATGTTTGTTATTGTTGTATTTTACACGAAACGCATGTAACAGGATTTATCAGCGCTACATATCATGTTGACAAAATAATTTTAGCCCCAAACGGTAAGATACCATGCCATTTTGATTTCCATGTGACATAAGAGCAGTCAGATTTGTTGGATATCTCAACAATACCATCGTTCTCCTCACCTTAACTACCACCGATCAGAATTGACATGGAAATAGATTTGCTTCAGTCCTGTTGTCATGACAGAAACAACAAAGTCTATGTGTGGATTAAACCAAGTGGTTGTGGATTCCATCTAAACATGAGCTGCATAAGACCCAGAACAGGCCTTTCGGATGGTACTAAAACCAGGGTTCTGTATGTGGTCGTATGCGTGCAAAAATCCTGTATGCACGTTCATGTCATTACATTCTGCAGAAAAGAAGAGGCAATTGTGTGCACGTGAAATGGGTAACACGGAAATAAAACACATGCACATTGGTGTAACATCGTTTCCAATGACGGAATGTGGCAACCTTATTGGTGGAATCAAATTCTATACTAGGGTGAAAGTTCTGAATAGTTTACGGAGTTAATTATGTGGCATTTCGTACTGGTTCCAAATTCACACAGGCTCCAGTAGAACATCCTAGGTCACACAACAATCTTCTCTGTTTTTCACGCCTCCAGGCACTGTAAACAATGACCAACAGGCACTGTAAGCGATAGGCACAATAACAATAGATCCACAGAAGCAGATATGCAGAGCACTGCAGATATCACTTTCTACACTGTCAAGAAAGGACTGAACAGCTCCTCAGACTTCCGTCACATACAGACACATAACACATTCCTGATAGAAGCAGGAAATAATTAAAAGGAAATAATAAGAACAGCTAAGCAATATCTAATGGTTGAAAGACTCTCCTGAGTAACGCAGAACATTTTGGCCTTAACCTTAAAACGGAGGCCTGACAGTGCAAGACATCACGAATAGGACAGAAGCCAACGAAAAGTTTGATCCACGCGCACAATACCATGATACAAACATGTAGTGTGAACACGTTCCAGTGCGCGCGTGGACCAGATGAGCAAATTCACATCATCATATGTCTACCACATGCGCGCGGACAAAAGCAGTGAGAGATGGTCGGAATCTAGTGACCTAGCTACCAAACTGTGTCGGTCTACCCAAGACCGATCAATGGCCACCTTCGATGCATCCCTTAGTCGCTCAACACGAACGTGGCTATTCAAATACAATCAGAAAAAAGTAGAAACGGAAGAAAGGATCCTATTTTGTTCCTGAACATCATTCATTCGGGGTCCATATTACTCAGTTTTCATTTGAAACGACACTTTGTACTGAAGAGAGAGTTCTATTAGCGTGGGGGCGTGGGGGGTGGGGGGTCGGGGGTCTGGATCGACAGTGTAGGAACGAGCAGTAACATTCCATTGCATTTTTTTTTTTTTTGGGGGGGGGGGGGGGGGGGGACGATGAGGCAAGGCGGAATGATGAAGGAATGGGGCGGAGGAGGGCGGGAAAAAAGAGGGCGGGGAAGCTATTGTCCAATTATTAAATTAATGTTACGCTGGTGTTGTTATTGTTAGAACGAAACAATTGAGTTACACTAGCAGAAAGCCAACGAAAGAAAATCAATAGGAGAGGAATTTTGAAACACAATACAAAAATCTTAAAAGCTCATTTGTCTCCTCCCCGTTTCCACGTTCTTAGTTGGGATTACGTCATCTGTCTTTCTGGCAGCACATTAATAAATCCATTGTCCATCACAAAAACAACCAAGCGCACTCTTCGCTTCTCCCCAAGTCCAATATTTGAGAGAGAGAGAGAGAGAGAGAGAGAGAGAGAGAGAGAGAGAGGGAGAGGGGAGAGAGAGGTGGAGGATGGGGGTCTACGAACGGAGGGACGGAGGTAGCAGAGGCAGCCAGCCAGAAAGACAGACGAGAGTAATAAAAGTACAAAGAAAGCAACAAGAGCAGAGAGAGAGAGAGAGAGAGAGAGAGAGAGAGAGAGAGAGGCGGGGTGATGGGAAGTGGTGACGGACAAAAAGAACGAGGAAAAGGCAGGAAAAGAGACAGCCAGTAACAAAGATTTCAAGTCCCAACGCAAACCAAAATTGAAAACACACACACACACACACACACACACACACACACACACACACACACACATACACACCACCACCACCACCACCACCAACAACAACAACAACAACAACAGCTCATGTCTCTTAGTATTTACACATTAACCCGTTCGACTATTCGGTGTGAATCCTCCAGGGCTCACTCTGAGCTGGCCTTTCCAATCGACCAGCTGTACTCAGTACGGACTGAAACAGGCGATACACAACACTTTACTCTGGCACCACTCTAGCTCCACCAATCTTCCCGAGGTAACAGACCTCAGGTTCACTACGTGTGCAACGTTTCCCCCTTTGTCAATATCCTGAGCTTAGGTGTTTACGAGGCCATAAACCAACCGTGGATGTCTTCTCTGCAGGTAACTGCCAAGTTGTCTTCTTATCGAGAGCACAGGAAGACCAACATGTATTTGTGTTACACACGTGGACTCATACATGTTCGTTAAGCAGTTTGCACAGATTCGTTTAAAGTCGATTCCGTTTTGAATCCGACAGAAAGAAACTAAACCTCTCGTAAATCCGATGTAATGACAAGGCTCAAAGCTCGTCCAATTGCGATGTGCCAATGTTCACATTAAAATGTTGTTTACTTTTCCATTTGCCGCAATTTTACTCTTACAGCATTATAGCATAACAATTACACGATGACAGGTTGAAAGGAAACCAGTATTGAAAGGAAATGTGAAACAGGAGACAAAAAGGAAGATTAAAATTTCATTTGACTGGTTTTGGATTCCCTCATTCTTAGATGCTATTATCCGCCTTTCTGAGAGGACATTGATAATCGTAATGTTGAACAAGAAGGTATGCACCCACGAAGGCACGTACGCACGCAGGCACGCAGGCACACACACACACACACACACACACACACACACACACACACACACACACACACACACATTTTAGGAGCGACCATGTACGCACGCACCCCCCCACCCCACGCACACACATATTTTAAAGAGCGAGAGAGAGGGGAGGGAGATTCATACATAGGGGGGGGGGGGGGGTTGGTTGGAGAGAGAGAGAGAGAGAGAGAGAGAGAGAGAGAGAGAGAGAGAGAGAGAGAGAGAGAGAGAGAGAGTTAAATTGACTTAAAAACAGCAAGGGGTTCATTTTGCAAAAAAGCTATCCAAGAAAGCTTGTAATCTACAGCAGAACAATATTTTTTTGTATTGGTGCAAGCCGGCAATGTTTGTCTCCTTGATCATCCGTTATTTATGATCTTCTTTTCGTGATAGCAGTATATGCTTTGGTGCTTATATTGCAGACAAGAACTTATATGTAATTGTTTTAGAATGAAGACATCACCTTTCATGATTGGGAGAACAATTTATCTCCAACTATGTAGAACGAAACTCCAAATAAAGTAGTTTTAATAAATGTCGGAAATTTCACCCGAAACAGACTTCCACGCGCTGGACACTGCCTTTTTATTTTATTATTATTATTAATTTTTTTTTTTACAATCTCAGAAACACAAAATACGCAAGCACGCACGCACGCACACACGCACGCAAGCGCACACACACACACACACACACACACACACACACACACACACACACACACACACCCTAGAGTGAGAGAGCGAATGTGGGGCAGAGAGAGAGAGAGAGAGAGAGAGAGAGAGAGAGAGAGAGAGAGAGAGAGAGAGAGAGAGAGAGAGATATCAATCGATAAGCGATTTTTAATTGCATAAGAACTAAACATTTCAAAACACAAACAAAGCCTTTTGAAAGACTGACGCTTTCCACCACCATTATCTTGCATAAACCATCAGATTATCGTCCTGAACCCTCAAAACTCTTGGTCTAAGATGACGGTCTCCGTGGATTATGAACATCGTGTTTGAAATAAAGTACGCGAGAGACGATTTCTTTCCGGTCTTTCCAAGTTCGTGACTGAAACACACGACAGGTTCAACCCTCCACCGTCCCTGTTTTTCAACACCCGTTTGTTAATTGACATTTTCACGGGGCCATAGACTGTGCGTGTCTTCTCTCTAGATTGCATCCCCTGCGAGGAGATCCTGTTGTCTTTCTTATTGAATTACACGGAGAACAAAACAGCTGGGCTCCCCCATAGTTTTGTGTGCCCTTTGGACCACTTTAAATATTTCGGTTCAGTCGATTTTTTAAAAAGTTTTTGACCTTGTAAAACAAGGGTGAGAAGAAAGACACCGCTGGAATTATGTTTCAAGGATGTTTATGGTCCGGCTGACCGCAAAGGCGAATCCTTTTCATAGTTGTTGTTCGATTATTTGACGGCGCTGTGAGATAAGGGCCGAGACACTTGCTTGAAGGGGGCTTCTCTTCTGAGGACTCTATGCTGCCACGCTCTCCACGAGTTTCTTTCTACTGGTCATGTAAAACATGTCCATGAAAGTTGTCTGAATGTCAGTGTTTAATGTCCTGGTAATTTTACACAACGAAGCCATGTGTCGCTGTTATTGTTGTTGTCTTTGAATGCTAACAGCTCGTGGTCTGTCCCTCAGCTGGCTTATCATCGATTTACCACGTTCGACTGTTATGTTGACCTGAAGCTCATTGCTATTGTATTTAATTTGTATATTACATCTTAGAAATTCTGCCAGATATATTATTGGTGTGTGGTAAATTTTGTCAGCTGGATTTTGTAAAAAAAAAAAAAAAGTGGTTGGAAATTAAAAATCGTGTCTTCAAGTCTTTTTACCCTTGAAATAAGTCTGTTCATTGGGCCTAACTAGTCCCACTCCTAGTGACCTTAGGAAGCTCTCTAGAGTAGCAAAATTTTGTCTGGTATTTAGAACAGACGTTGATTTGGCATCATATCTAATCTCTAGACGTTCACTGGGGTAAACACTACACTAAATTTCCATTCTTTATTTTTTACTGATGGGGAATACTCACAGATAGAATTAGCTTTGTCCAGTCACGCAATGGAGATGATGTGGGTACAGAAGGAGAATGGAAGAGGGTGGAGGGTCAGGGATTTGGCAAAAGACTCCAAATCTGCTTTAAAACGTCGAGTTGAAATGCTGCGTCGGTACATACTGTCTCCGTTCCTTCCACATTTTTTCATAAGTTTCAAATCCCACAAAATCCGGACTACGATTCGTTTATTCATGAACAGCACATGTGTCCCGCAGGAACAATAATGAGTCCAAGAAGAAACCGGTCGATGCCTTCACATGAATGGCATCTCTGTGGCCGTTTGGTTGAATGAAGTCTCTGTGAGCCGCAAACGCTGGCTGGCACAACCACTTTGAGAATAGGCGGCTGAACCTAATTCATTACGCGTTCTTCCCCAAGATCCCCACGAGAATACGCAGGCGACAACGCCTAATCCGCAAGGGACAGTGGGACTAGATTACAGAAATATGGTTCAAAGGAAGGACAGACATACCAAACTGCAAGACAACAGACGCATGGACATTCTAAATGGCTGACCATTTTTTTTGGAGGGGGGGGGGGGGGGGGGGGGTAATTTCTACCTTATGAGTGTGATTCTTTTTCAACTGACCAGACATGATATATGTATTTATGGCTGATTGATTGAGGGAGGTTCAGCAGCACATTTTACAGATCAGACTGTGGTAACACGTACACCGTGGAAAGCTGAGCTCAACAAAATA
>JADBJO010002877.1:205000-210000 GCA_016801955.1 Conus betulinus
TCCCAGGCCTGACAACGTGAAGACGTTTGGTGGGCTTATAGGACGGGGGCAAGAGGACAGAAAGGGGGGGGGGGGGGGGAGAGGAGGGGGAGGAAAGCGGGTAGGGCGAGAGATGAGGGGGAGGGGGTGAAGAAGGGGGGTGTGGGTGAAGCTGGAAGGGGTATGGTCTAGTGATGACAAATCACTTCAATTCGGACAGTTACGGAAGAGTTTCGCTCTCTCTCGGCTTTTTGACAGTTTCACTGCGGTGTTCTCTTCGTTGTCATCCTTCCTTCTTTGAGGTGGTAAGCTTATACACGAATATATACATTTGACGCCTTGCGCCAAGTATGTCGCATTAATCGCAAAACAACGTGTGTGTGTGTGTGTGTGTGTGTGTGTGTGTGTGTGTGTGTGTGTGTGTGTGAGAGAGAGAGAGAGAGAGAGAGAGAGAGAGAGAGAGAGAACAGCCCACAATTAAGTTATAAGAATTGTCAAGCCTAAGAATTGTCAAGTCAGGCTTGACCTTATAATTTATACCAACAGCCTACAATTAAGTTATAAGAATTGTCAAGTCAGGCTTGACCTTATAACTTATACGAAGTTAAAAACCTTAATTAGTATGTCCCTCTTTCCTGCCATAGTGAACGAACTGATCAAGATTTTGCGCAAAATGTTACATTTGCACACTTAATGAAATCACACAAAAGGAATGTATTGTTTGATTCACGCAATGTACTGAGGTCATAAATGTTTGTAGCATGGACAATTACAAACAAACTTCACTTTCTAGATGTAGATATCCACCTACAGCAATTTCAGCCAGCTTTTGACTGCCCAGATATGATTTCACGTACATAGAATATCTACCTAACCCTCGATATGTACACACTCGTTTGGGATTGGGAGAGAGAGAGAGAGAGAGAGAGAGAGAGAGAGAGAGAGAGAGAGAGAGAGAGAGAGAGAGAGAGATGGAGGGGAGGAATGGGAGGGAGGGGTGGAAGGGAGGGGCAAGGGAGGGGCACTGAACAAAATTACATGCATGAGTACGCACTATAGTATCTAGACCCCAGACTTGTGACACCAAAGTAAAGACTGACTGAACCTGAGCGTCAACGTGATAAAGCACTTCTGTTATGCAATTTTATGTAAGATCGGGAAAAACGCGGGCACAGTCACAGGCAAGACTGAATCTCCATGTCAGCTCGTACACCCTGCACAAAATTCATTTTTGTCGCAAAATGTAAAAATATAATTTTGTGTGACTATTTACAACTTTTACAGATACTCCGCTCCTATATCATTTTTCAATTTCCAGTAACCCCATTTGTAAATATCATGACTTAATTCTTTCCCTATATTCATATTCTAAACTGTTCCCCTGCATTGTGCACCAAGGTGCTTTGACAGCGAGGGGGGATGGGGGGTGGGGGGTGGGGGGGGGACAGAGAGACAGACAGACATACAGACGGACAGACAGACAAAAGACAGAGAGAGACAGAGACAGAGAGACAAAGAGAGAAAGGGCTTATTTTTTTTTTTTTTTTAAAAGTGGATTGAAGCAGTGTATATTCAATCCGCTTTGCTCTTCAGGAACCTTGCGACCCTAGGCGCGAACTGGGGTGAAAAAATCAATGTACAAAAGTAGCACCAAGATTGTCTGAAGAAAAGTTCAAATGGAAATCACTCTCAGAAAAAAATACTCTTTCAAAAAAAAAAAAAAAAAACATAGATTCTTCTGTTGAAAAACCTTCACTGTAACAAAACGATGCGATCTGAGATTTTTGTTTTAAATAAAAAATGGGATTACGATTAATTAATCTGAGGCTTACTTCTCAGATTGTTAACAGAATGGAAATCTTTTACGCTTGTTCGTCCACTCAGGTCTGGATGCGTGATAAATGCGTTTATGGAGAGAGAGAGAGAGAGAGAGAGAGAGAGAGAGAGAGAGAGAGAGGGCAGACAGAGAGAGACAGACAGAGGCAGACAGACACACAGAGAGAGAATATTACACCATGGAAGTAGTGTTCATTTAAAAAAAAAAAAAAAAAAAAAAAACCTGATCGGGTTAAATGTTCAAAAGATGCCGGCCCAGACACACACACACACACACACACACACACACACACACACACACACACACACACACACACACACACACACACACACACACACACACACACACACACACACACACACACACACACACACACACACGCGCGCGCGCGCGCGCCTTTGGTTACTCTTCTCCCTTCTTCTCTTCTCTTTGTCCGTAGTTCGTTTTCTATTTATTTTCTTATCGTATTTTTGTGGATTAAGAAAATGTAAAGAAAAAAAGGGAAGCTGGGTGTGTGTGAAAGAAGCTGAAATGTAAAAAAAAAAAGCACTGCCACAAGAAAACATATAAAGTAAAGAGAGAAGAAATAAATAAGGAAGAAAGGGAACCAACTGGGACAGGTAGTTTTTACAATGTAAGTGCCAAAAACAAGCAGAGAATAGGAACTGTCTCCTTTTAGCTTTCTTTCTTTCTGTCTTTTCTCTTTTGCCCTCTTCTTTGTTTCTTTCTTTCTTCTCTTCCTTCTTTTTGTCTGTCTTTCCTTCCCTCTTTCTTTCTTGTCTTCTTTCTCTCCTTCTATGCTACCGTCGTTCTTTCCTTCCTTTTAAGTAAAATAACTTTGTGTCGTCAATTTCTTTCACAGATAAAACAAATAAAACACAATTGTGTATGCGTAGTAGATTTAGAAAAGTACAAACATCTGGAAAACAGTATTGTACATGACATTAGAATCCGTACATGAACAAACCTCGTATTTATAGCACTAAAGTACACTACACGCATCTTTCTTTTTGCTTTTCTTTCTTTCATCATAGAATTCGGATAAGAACCTCATATTTATAGCATTAAAGTACACTACACGTATGTTTCCTTCCGCTTTTCTTTCTTTCATTTCTTTTCTCTTTTTCTCTGTTCTTTTGTTGTTTTTCTTTATTTTTTCCTTTCCTTTCTTTTTGTCCCCTACTTTTATGTTGCTTTCAGTCTTTTCTGAATTCCTTCTTTCTTTGTTTCTTTCCTTTCTTTTCTCTCTTTGTGTTTCGGCTTTTTTTTTCCCTTCCTTTTCCACTTTCGCTATTCTTTACTTTTTCTTGCTTTTTTTTTTTTTTTGTTGTTTGTCCTTGCTTATATCTCTCTTCCTCTTTTTGTATATTAGAGTCCTCCCGTCTTTTGTTCTCTGCTTCTTTCTTCCCTTACTTCTTTCTCCCCTATTCTTACTTCCCTCTTTTAATTATCTCTTTCTTTCTTTTTTTTTTTCGTTTCTTACTTCTGTATCTACTACTTTTTTCTCTGTTTTTTTTTTGTTTCTGTTTGCTTCCCTTTTCTTGCCTTCTTTCTGTCTCTTCTTTGTCTTTGTCTCTTCCTTTTCTTACTTCCTTCTCTTAATTATTATTTCTATCTTCCCGACAATCCATTCCGTTCTTTGCTCTTACTTCCTTCCCTTCCTTTCCTCCGTTTCTGTTTTTTTTTTTTTTTTTTTTTTTTTTTTAAATTCCACTCGCTTTCTTTTCTTTTCTGCTGTTCTCTTTTTTTTTGTTTTCTTTCTTTCTTTCTTTCTTTCTTTCTATTCTTAATCCGATTTTTCTTCCTCTGTCAACTCTTTCTTTTCCTGTTTCTTTCTTTCCTTTCTTCACTTTTTCGTTGTCTATTTCCGTATCCTTTCTCTTTTTCCGTTTCTTTCTTCCTTCCTTTTTTTTTCTTGCTGTTTTTTTTTTTTTTTTTTTTTTTTTTTTTCGGATAACGATTTTTGCTTTCCTCCTTTCTCTTGCTTTTCTTTCTTTCTTTCTTTCTTTTTTTTTTTTTTAACAATGTGCCTTCATTAATTCGTTTTCTTTAACTCACGGGACCATTTTGAGATGGACAAAAATCCTCACATAAATGGAATGGAAACTTTAAAAATGGAAAGGAAAACACATTTGGGAGCAGAAAACACTGAGATCACAGAGAGAGAGAGAGAGAGAGAGAGAGAGAGAGAGGGGGAGACACCACACACACACACACACACACACACACACACACACACACACACACACACACACACACACAGAGTTTACCATGCACAGAACTCCCCACAAGCCAACATCGCATGGGAAATGGTGGCCGTCACATGTCGAAGCAACTCTTTCCAGCATGCATGCAGAAGTGAACAGCGGGCAGACCAGTTTGGCGAACGCCTGGGGGCTATTGCAGTGGGAAAAAAGCTGACGTCAAGACTGGGGGGAAAAGCAAACAAAAGAACACACACACACACACACACACATTCGCAAGCGCTACTTGATGGCAAGAAAAAAAAATACTAGCAGAAAAAATGGAACTACGGAAATACACGCTACATGACCCACCCTCCCCCTGGTTGGCGCACGCTCACACACGCACACACACGCACGCACACAAACATACATACGTACATAAACGCGCGCGCGCGCGTGCGCACACACACACACACACACACACACACACACACACACACACACACACTCGTGCACAGAGAGACAGACTGACAGACAGACAGACAGACAGACAGGCAGACAGAGACAGAGACAGAGAGAGGGGCGTCTTTAGTATCATGCTAGGGAGAGAAAACACACAAAGGATTGACGAGTGCTGCGTTCCAATTTCGGGGGTGGTTTGCTGTGAGACATTCTATGCACTTCTAATCAGCAAGGCCAGAGAGACAAGGAGACGGATGTGCTGAGAGACAGAGCGACAGAAAGACGTACATACAGACAGAGAAACAAACACGTATACTGGCAGACAGATAGACGTATGTCCAGATAGACAAATAGAAGTCGATGGCTAAGTGCTGTAACTACAAACGAACAAGGGTAGACGGTTGCTTACCGGAAAAGGATGATACATGGGGGGGGGGGGGGGGGGGGGGGGGGGGGTGGGGGGTGGGGGGGTAAACATGAACGACAGGGGTGGGCGTTTGGTGGGATGGGGCAGACTTAACCAATCTCCTCCATAA
>JADBJO010002877.1:217500-227500 GCA_016801955.1 Conus betulinus
AGAAAAAAAAAGGAGGAGGAGGAGGGGGGGGGGGGGGGCTGGGCGTGGGGGGGGGGGGGGGGGGAGGTTGCAAAACAAACAAAAAAAAAAAAAAAAAAAAAAAAAAAAAAAGAGGAAAAAAACGGAAGCTTGCCTGTTCGTTAACGATTTATATTTCAAATCCAGTTAATTAACGATGCTTTTTTTTTTCTTTCTTCCCTCTTTCATTTATTTTTCTTTCTCTCTTTTAAGACTTGTTTTTACAAAAGACTCTTTTGATTTGCGTTCTTTCAAGGTGAAGCAACAACCTTGTTTCTTCCGCTCATTGAACCCGGCTTTCTCGGGCACACGGCATGAGCGCGCGGGGGGGGGGGGGGGGGGGGGGGGGATGAAGGAAAGGGGGTATGGGGATGGGGGATGGCTGTCGGGAGGGAGGGGGGGGGGGGGCTTTAGGAAACCTGAAGGGTGGATGCTGCTGTGGCCTGTCCCAAGGAGAGAGACTAAGATCACCGAGTAGGCAACATCAACATCTTCAGAGGACTCAATCACTGAGGCGGCAGCCCCACTCTGGTGTCACTCGCCTCCATATCAAAGGCGCTGGAGTGCGGGACACAAAAAGGACTGGGGATCCCTAAAGGCTGGATGAGGGCTCTTGAAGCGGATCAGTAGACCCCGTTGCCACTCTCCCACCCACTCCACAGGGCTGCGATCGAACGCCTCCCCGTCCCCCGTCCCCCTGACCCCCCCCCCCCCAACTCTTCCTCCCGTCTCACCGTATCCCGTTCACCCGTATTCTTCCGTTCCCCATCCTCATCTTCTCCTTCTCTCGGGAACACCGGAGATCCTCTTTTCTCCTGTTCTGGGATATGCACTCATGTTTGTGTTTTGCTTGTGAAGGCAGAGCAGAGCTTGCGCTAGAGGTGCATTGGGGAAATCGTTTCATTAGCGAAAGGACAAAGGGATTCTGGTAACAAACAAAGAACAAAACGAGCGCGAGAGAGAGAAGAGAGAGAGAGGAGAGAGAGAGATGAGAGAGATGATGGAGAGAGAGAGAGAGAGAGAGAGATGAGAGAGAGAGAGAATTTTAGGGATGGGAAAAAGAGGATGCTCAAGTTTTTGTGATGTCACCCTACACGTGTACAGTCAAATATGTATCGTTAACTTGCTCTCAGTTGAGCAGATTGTTCACAAGTCAGTTCAAAAGTCAGTAGGGATGAATGCTGACCCTTTCTGAACCATAGCCTTCGGACGTACTGCACCTGGTCAACACAGTGCTGACCTTCCTACTAGTATGTATAATACTGCTGGTGATTCGGATGTTTTATTCATATAGGCCTTGGCCCATTATGAAGGGGTGGGTGAACATAATACATCATATGAAACAAATACACATGCCTGTAAAACAAATCAAAGACAATCAATTTAGAACTTCAAGACGTAGCTATTTCTCGAAATTTAAATGCTTTGTATAGAAACAAGGACAACTTTCGAACAACGTCAGTTGAAGTTGATGACATCAACACAATCAGTTTAAACAAGGAAGGTTGTCTATAAAATTTGGGCTGAATAAATCAGTTCTAATATTCCTTAAGGCTGGACAACAAAGAACAAAATGGATTTCATTATCCTGAGATTCTTTACAAAGTGGACACAGCAGATCATTGTCATCAACAGAGGCTTTGTATCTTAACTTATGAACTGCCAATTCTGAAATTCCAAATCTGAATTTGGTCATGACATACTTAAAGTGTCTGTCCATTTCTAAAGTTAAATAAGGTTTCAAATCATGAAAATTGCAAACATGTCTATAGAAATCAAACCTGTCACTATTCTGCACGTGATTTGACCATCTTTGCCAAGAGCAGTCAACCAATCGTTGACGGAAGCAACGTATGAATAGCTTAACATTGCCAACACCTTGATTTAACCATGCAAAACCAAAACCATATTCAAAGAGACAAATACGTACTTTACTTACCCAGTTGTTTTTCCCTCTAGCATCGAGATCATATAACATGTTATAAGCCTTACGAGGTAATCTGTGCTCCTGCATATAAAGTAAATTCAACCAATAACGGATGCATTTCACTGCTGAATATATGTACAGGGGGGATCTATTAGTCTCACCATAAATAAGATCATTAGGCGTTCGCCTGTCTACACCCAGAAACCTTTTTAATGCGAACAGGTGTACAGATTCACAATATATGGCAGCATTGTCTAATCCCCACAATTCAGACCCATATTGTACAATTGGTTGAATTTGACTGTCAAACAACTTGATAAAAAACATACAAAGACGTATATTGAGGATGTACAGCTTTTTCATGATACTGAGCAGCACATTTTGGCCCTGCTTGCAAGGTCCTTGCACGCACTAACAAAACTCAGACGTGTAGAGAAAAATATACCCAAATACTTATAAGCATTCACAACAGGCATGGGGATGCAATCATAGAACCACCTTTCTCTTGCACTCAAAATAACCACCCTTTCGAAATACAATAATGTTACTTTTGGACAAATTAACCTTTAGTTGAAGAGAAGCAGCTGCGCGATGTAGACTGTTCAACTGAGTCTGTAAGCCAAAAACAGTCTCTGATATCAAAACCACATCATCAGCTAATAAAAGAAAAAAAAACTCAAAAGCATCCAAAGTCAGCAGAGCCCCATGTTTTCCATTGTTGATCACCTCAATTGCTAACTCATTGATAAAGAGGGAAAATAGAACAGGACTGCAAGCATCACCTTGCCTAACCCCGGCTGTACAGTTAATGTAATCTGTCAGTTTATCCCCACAACGAACTCGAGCCCTAACCACCTCATACATGCTTCTGATACATCTATAAAGTTTACCCTTAATACCATTTTTAATCATGACTGGCCAAAGAAGATTTCTATTGATGGATCGAATGCTTTTTCAAAATCTATAAAAGCAGCATACAATTTTCGATTATGAGAAAAACTGCTTCTGAACAAGAGCCATTAAAGTAAACATATGGTCAACAGTCGAATACCCTTTTTTGAAACCAGCTTGGTGATCACCAGTAATATTGTTTTCCTCAACCCACTCTTGCAATCTGTTATTTATTATCATTCCAAATATTTTACTGCTTATGTTACTAAAGCAGATACCCCTATAATTGTTAGGATTATTTGCGTCCCCCTTTTTAAAGACAGGTATTATTATTGACTCCGTCCAGTTATCCGGAAATATACCATCATCAAACAGTTTATTAAAAAACTTTAAGCAAAACTGCACAACTTGGGCAGAACAGTGTTTAAACAATTCACCAATTATGCCATCAGGGCCCGCTGCTTTATTGTCTTTTAGTTTTTTAATTGCTAATAACAGTTCTTCTTCACTAATGGGACGGTTCATATAGACATCAGACTCATCTTCAAACCCCTCTTGATTTCGCTCATTGTCTGTGTTGTCTAACAAAGCTTGAAAATGTTGAAAACCACACGTCAGTTGGAATGTTATTTCTAGGCTGTTTCCTTTTTGGCGATATCTTGTGAACTACGGTCCCAAAACTCCCTCTGTGATTTATTGATGCTACTAACTTATCTATTACTGATTTATTATTTTCTTTCTCTTTTCTCTTAAGTAAATGCTTATACTCACGTCTAGCTATTACATATGCAGTTCTATCAGTGTCTTTTACTGTACGGCGACTTATTCTCAGTAACCTCCTAGCCTTTCTTTTATTAAGAACACATTCTTGATCATACCAGTCCTTTGATTTCCTGTCGTGACCCTGCATACGTTTTTTCATACATACAGCACAATTCATTATACATTCATTAAACATATTCAGTGCATCATTAATATCAACATCTATTAAACTTATGGCAATATCAATACTTTCACTTGACTTTTCATCACATAAGGTATTACTAAACAAAGAAGCGCATTCATCATTCCAGACAATTTTTTCAATAACATCGCCTTGACAAGTTTTGCTCATATCTGCTAAGTTTCCACAGGGAAAAAGAACATGAAAGTGACACAGGAAAATGATCAGAATCTATACGTTCTACAACCTGTAGCTCACAAACATCGCATAACAGAGCAAAAATTTCATTTGACAATATAAAATAGTCGTTGACACTACTCCCATGATCAGAAACATATGTATAGCAACCTTTGAGGTCGCCTTTACACATACCATTTAGTATACACAAGTCTAAAGCAGTGCACATGTTTAATAACGATTTCCCGTAACTATTTAGATTTGTATCTTGAGAGCATCGGCTAGTGCTGAGAGACTGACTAGCATGCCATGTATCAAAGACATTAAAACCCGGAAAAATTCTTAGAGATATTAGAAGTTTCTACATTCAAGTCACCGTTTAGAATGACAAAAACATCATTTGTTATCAACAAGTCAGTTAAACATTCTTCCAGTACACTAATACCATTATCTACATCAAAATGGACATGCAAGCTCGCACGCAAGCATACGCGCAAGAAACATACACAGAGAGAGACAGAGAGAGAGAGAGAGAGAGAGAGAGAGAGAGAGAGAGAGACAGAACAGACAGACAGACAGACAGACAGAGACACAGAGACACAGAGAGACAGAGACAGAGAGAAGAGTGGCGGGTAGGGAGATGTCGATCCAAAATATAAATCTTTCCACACGCATAGGTCTTTCAAATCTAGAGACAATTTTTCAAAACACCTATAACGAGAGAGAGAGAGAGAGAGAGAGAGAGAGAGAGAGAGAGAGAGAGAGAGAGAGAGAGAGAGAGAGATTAGCAAGCTTTGGCCAAGTCCCTTACCTGAAACAAGTACACATACAGAAAATATTTTAACAATATACGCATATATATATATATATATATATATATATATATATATATATATATATATATATATATATATATATATATATATATATATATATATATAACTGAGTGTTAACACTCAATTATATTCACATTAAAGAAGACGACTGCAACGTTAGAAACAACCGACTCAGTAAAATGAAGAGAGAGAGAGAGAGGAGAGAGAGAGAGAGAGAGAGAGAGAGAGAGAGAGAGAGAGAGAGTGATCCAGGACAGTTTGAAGATCCAGAATGTATATCTTTCCTATGCATGGCTTTGTAAAATGTAGCCATGTCTCTGAAATGCCCTCAACTGAATATTGAGTACACTTAAAAAGATTGCAATTCGACTGAACAAGCGTTAAAAACACAAATAACCCAAATGAAAAGAAGATTCAAAAATAGCTTGATTTGTCCACTATACGGAAAAGGGGACATAATTTTCGACAAACGCTTTCTCTAGATGTCATAAATAACAGATATTTAACATGCACTTAATTCTCTCCATTTGTTTGTCAGCAGAATAGTCATTCTTCATCTATAAAATCACTTGTCTATTTCGTATTGTGCATTATGTACGCTTTATTCTGTACCTTCTTTTACCTGTTTATTTTTATATTGGATAGAAGAAATTAAGGGACAAAAAAGAGAGAGAAAGAACCAAGAGAAGAAGAAAAACGTGTGGCATTGGGAGACCAGAAGACATGCTGAAGAAGGAGAAGAAGAAATCCATGGAATTTGGACACCGGAATATATGTTGCGGTGACGACAGTGATGAGTTCTGGCGGAAAAGTTTGGGTGGAATCTGTTCATGAATATGTTTGATCCATTGATAACAGTTATTTCCTGGATTACATGGGGTTTATTTCATTCATATCACCTTCCCCACCTCATTCTTCTTCTCCCTTGACACTGTGGGGAGTCATGAAGCACCACACTGAAGAACAGCTCACGAGGTTTCTCCAGTTCTGTCGGTTGTGTGCCAAGAGCTGGAGCTTGCAGACACCCAGGGCATTTTTTTTTCACAGCCCTTTAGCTCCTAAGGCAGATCATATGTTAGCACCTTATTTTGTTGACTCCACGTTTAGTGGTTATCTGTGCGCGCGCGTGCGTGCGTGCGTGCGTGCGTGCGCGTGCGTGCGTGCGTGTGTGTGTGTGTCCGCGCACGCGTGCATTTGAAGCAGATCGTCTTTCGTGTTTTTATGCAAACAAAAGCAGTTTTCAATGAACTGAACGCAGAAAAATGTGTGTAATGTTTCGCAATTATCTGGAACTGTTGGCCATACCCGTTTTAAAAAGGGTACTCGTAAGCTTAGCAAAATACTGTAAAAAAAAAAAAAATACGAATGGATATCTTGAATTGACATTCCAGAATATTTTTCTGCCCCGACCGGCTCCCAACCAGAGTTGAGTTTGCAATGGGCTCAAGTGGGAAGACTGGGACCACACAGTCGAGCTTCATCCACTTAATGGATAAGTCTCTGAGGGGGTGTGCTCAAACTTCCTAACCAACAATGCAGGTGTATGTATCTCTCGGGCCTGGCTAATGCCGGGATATATCAAGAAAGTAAGCGTATAGTACAGCCTTGTCATGCAGTCGCAGGCCAGAATAGAAATCCGTAACATCATCTTCGCTATCTTCGTCCTCATTGATCAGCCATGGACGAGGGAAGTCAGAATGAGCGACAGCAAATAAGAAAAGAGAAAAGATATTTTCTGAATAAATGTAACTGACTGACCAAGAATGCACTCCATATCCACCATTCCAAGTCCATACCACAATTATCCCTGCGATTATCAACATCACCACCATTGTCTGCAGCCCTGAAAAATCGCCGTGGATATGACTTGCAACATACAACAGATAATACAAATCTACTGAAGCTTGACAGAGGAATCACTGTGCACATTTCTGTTACAGTAGAGTACAATTTTGAAGCGAAGGATGCTCTGCAGCTTACGCTCGCCAGAAACCCCCCCTCACCCCCTTTGTGAAAGTTCCCATGTTCATTACGTTCTTTTCGTGATTTTGTATTCGCACAAGACTTCAAGGGTATATAAGTTTAATAAAACAACATGCGTTGTTTCAGCTGGATCTTTAGCAATTGTATGTCATCATCATCATCATCATCATCATCATCATCATCATCATCAGTCATCATCATCATCATCAGCAGCAGCAGCAGCAGTAGCAGCAGTTGCATTATCATCTTCATCATCATTATTATCACAACTTGGTTGAGTCATTATCTTGTTTGAGACGTGTGGTAACTTTACTACAAATTTAAGCCAGAACAAGAAACACCTATACAAAGACAAACTTACTCTGACAGGTAAATCAGAACACAGATCTTTACAGTATTTATTCCTTTACAGACCTGTTCTTTTGACGTGAACAGACGATCAACTACACACCTTTAAAACTATTCAATCTATTACGAACATCTACATGGCATCCTCGCCATTTGTGTGTGAAATATTCAAGCTGACGCTTGGCTTTCCTGACGTCCACATGCACACTGTCAGAACGCCTTGCCGTGTCACTGCCACTGGAACCTCTCTGTCCCTGCCCCCCTCTACCTATCACCCTTCCGTATTTCTCGCTGGTCATTTCCGTTAATTCCGGTTGGGATCCTGTCTTTATGAGTGCTCGGAGTTCTCCCATAACATTAAGGGAGCTAAGTCTCCATTAAAGAACTCCCGTTTGGTCCTATTTGCGCTGCTCTGCCGTTCTAAGCTGCTCGCAGTTATTGCATGAACGCACGCGCATGCCCTTGCTCTTGCTAGATGGTTACATTCAGGTTTAACGTCCACGTCCACCGAAAAAAAATTGGTAGACGGGAAGACTCCTTCCAGAGAAAACTGAAGTGGATCTATACCACCAGAACAACAACAGATTAAGATGGGTAAAGAAGATGGCAGGGTTTTTTTTTTTTACGTTAAACACAAGCGGGATTCGAACCCGCAGCACCTGTCTGCGATCTCAGTATTCTACCGATGAATCTGTCTGACAGCCTCTTTACTTGTAGTGTCACTCGCGCATCTCCACACAACTTCGTCTTCCGACTATATTTATTTTCTTATCATTTACAAATCCTTTTACTCATTACATATATGTGCACCCATACTATTCCCTCCTTTGGGGAGGGGTGTCTTCATCGAAGTATATTAAGCCTAAGGAATTGTCTTTCATATCTTAATATCTATGCAGGCAAATACTGAGTCATATACATACTCATTTGAATGTGCACATACCCTTTGCGTTGATATTAGCAATTTTACACAAAGAAAAATAGGCATGCACGCACGCACGAACGTGCGCGCGCACACAACACAGACACACAGAGGGGAGAAGAGAGATCCCCCTCGTCTCTCTGTCACCCCTTTATCTCTCTCTCTCTCTCTCTCTGTCTCTCTCTCTCTTGGCATTCCTACATAAACTACAATTTACTAACGAACGTGTGTGTGTGTGTGTGTGTGTGTGTGTGTGTGTTGTAAGGTGGTTTGTTTCCAAGCATTGAAATACGAAGGTGACTTTGAGCGCATTATTATATACTTCTGGCAAAAAGTTAAGGGCCACCTGTCATTTTGACGTTAGTGTCTGAATGTGTAAATAATAGGCTTGAAATGAAGTCACAATGACCGAAGTTGGGTTAGACACATTGAAACAGATGTTCCTTAACAGATCACAACACCTAAAACCCCACTGCGGTACAAGGTCGAGCGCAGCTGCACGTGCGGAAACCACGTAAAACCGGTAAAACGGGTGCCTGTGGGAGCATACGATTTGAAAAAAAAAAAGGGCGAAATGCTCGTGGTCAATCATGATGCACGTGAATGGCACCTCGTTCATGAACACAGATCAGACGCCGTTGGCCACAAATCAGTAAACAGAACGGTCGTCTACGCCAGCCCAAAAAGCATGGCACAAAGGCAAAGAGACTGGACCTTGCCGATCGTGGACGTGCCTTAGCGTTGATTGACGAAGGGATTTCTGGCCGCGAGGTGGCTAGGCGTCTGAGCGTGTCCCATTCCACCATCCAACGTCTTGTAGAGAGGTTTAAGGCCACTGGCAGCGTGCAGGATCGGCCACGATCAGGCCGTCCTCAGTGTACCGACAGACATGCCGACCGATTCCTCCTGCTGTCTGCCTTACGCAATCGGACTGTCACCTCATCCACCTTAAGGCGTGAGCTCCTGCAGGCTGCAAATGTCAATGTCAGTAGAAGGACAGTTTGTAACCGTTTGCACGAGTTCGGGCTGTCATCCCAGAGACCAGCAGTCCAAGTACCACTTACTCCAGCTCACCGCAGAGCACGGGCAGACTGGTGTCGTCATCACGTTCGCTGGACGAGGCAGCAATGGTCTCGAGTGCTGTTCACAGATGAGTCCCGCTTCACATTGGCATTCAATGACGGCAGGACCTCAGTGTGGCGAAGGCCAGGAGAACGTTTTGCTGACGCCACAGTTCGTGAGGTGGATCGTTACGGAGGGGGTTCTGTGATGGTCTGGGGTGGCTTCAGTCGTCAAGACAGAACTCCCCTGTACGTCATTCAAGGCATGCTGACAGGGGGTGGGGTACTGTGACGAGATTGTGAGGCCCCTGATCCAGCCCGCCCTTCAGGCCATGGGTAACGCTGCTGTTTTCCAAGACGACAAACGCCCGTCCACACCGAGCCAGTGTCGTGGACGATCATCTGCAGCAAGAGGGGATCATCCGGATGCAGTGGCCATCTCGCTCACCCGATCTAGCTCAAATTGAGCACCTCTGGGATGTCCTTGGACGGCGGGTAGCCCACAACCACCCCCCGCCTGATGACGTCGCCCAACTCACTCACTCTTTCTGCAGCAGGAGTGGCAGGCCATACCGAGGGACACTCTTCAGACCCTGGTGGACTCCATGCGTCGACGTTGTGCCGCTTGCCTGGCGGCAAACGGTGGCTACACTCGGTACTGAAATGGTGCTGTTTTCAGTTGTGGCTTATGTGACGATCCTGAGGAAGGATAATTGGACATTACAGCCCGCTGTCCGCGTTTGATATTTTGTTGATTTTCGTGCAATGGTCCAATGAATTTGTTCTTGAATAAATTTGGAGGATTTTGCGTCCGTTCTTCTTAACATTGGCTCTAGTGCTTTTGGTCTGGGAGACAGCGTTGGCAATGGCCCTTAACTTTTTGCCAGTAGTATA
>JADBJO010002877.1:230000-235000 GCA_016801955.1 Conus betulinus
AGAGAGAGAGAGAGAGAGAGAGAGAGAGAGAGAGAGAGACAGAGAGACAGACAGACAGACAGAGAGAGAGAGAGAGAGAGCAACAGCGGACAGAGACACAGAGCTGGAGAAACAACAGAGGCCGACGGGACAGACAGACAGACAGACAAAAGCAGCATCCCTCCTCTAACGAACTCTGCCGACTTACGCAGCTGACGGCCCCCACAAAAGCCCCAATCATCCCTGCACTGGCGAGGCAGCGAGGGGCAGTCTATGGCCTTCCTGGAGACGAAACTCTCCACTTTGACGATCGTCCACCGAGAGACGTAAAGCAGAGCCGTAAAACGTGAAGGAGAGCCATTGTTGGCCTTTATTTCCCTTTTTTTACAGGCCGGCCCGGCCATCCACACACACGTCGCCCATTGCTATTGGCCTTGTAAAGATCAAGGGCATAAAAATAACAGATGTCGACCTTCCCACCATGCTTACGTCAACGCAAACATCTTGAGCTGCGCTAGCCAGCCCTGGCCGTTCTGTAAAAATCATGCGGAACAGTGAGCATCGGTGCCGCCTTGTGGCACTTCTGTGTGGGATCAATCTACAGCAGCATGTGGTTGCAAGAGGAACGTCCGTTCTGCGTTGGGTCTGATAGTTCTTTACGATCATGGGACTGATGTATTAGTATCCGTCTGAAAACGACAGAGTGAGTCATTCTCGTACCAAGAAATACACTGAGAGTATAAACACCCCTCCCACCCGTCTGCCCAAATTTAGAGCAAACTATTTTAAGTAAACCATGTTGACGGTTTAGCATGTTTATATCTTTTGTGCGGACAGAACTACACAAACAGCTGTTCTAAAACAAAAAGGCTAAAAATCAGTAGTATGTGGCAAACAATGTTTTTCTAATCTATTCATTTTTCGTTGTTCCTCTGTAAGAATTGACAAATTCTGTGCTATTATGTTTATAAAAGGTTAAGAGAAGCGCTCTGACTCATTGATACATTAAAAAGGCAAATAGTTCGTCACATAATTCGTTTACATAAAAGCTCTCTCACGGTGGTTTTCACTACACCTACAAATCTATATTAATTAAATGCGATCGCGATCGGTGTAAGTTCCGCCTTGTCAAATTTAATCAGTTACAGTGTTTCTGGAATAATAATAGTAATACTAAAAAAAAAAAAAAGCGTAAAACAGTTCCTATTTTATGTAGAGATTGTAATATGCGAGACCTGGATGCTCAGTCATGTAGTTGGTGTGTGAGGACTGTAGTTATTTTATCGTGCGAGCTCTAAAAATTGGGCCGGAAAAGATTTTGTCTCTCTGTACAGTTGTCTGCCTCTTAATCTACCAGGCAAAATTCGATGAAACGATCCCTGGTTTATTCCTGTGTCAAATACAGTCAACATCTTTACATATCTGAATACATATTTCTACCAACGAGAGAGAGAGAGAGAGAGAGAGAGAGAGAGAGAGAGAGAGAGAGAGAGAGAGAGACAGAGAGAGACAGAGAGACAGACAGAGAGAGAGAGAGAAGTGTGTGTGTGTGTGTGTGTGTGTGCGTGCGTGCGTGCGTGTGTGCGTGCGTGCGCGCGCGCGCGCGCGTGTGTGTGTGGTGTGTGTGCGTGTAAGATAATCTGCGCCATCATAAGCTGACAAAGAAACATGAAAGAGCAATCACTGCTTGACGCGTGCTGTCTCAGTTTTAGAGAAATCGCCGGAGTTATTTCCCCGTGTCTATTTTATAACAATCCTAGCATGTTGGGATATCACGGCGTTTACTGTAACGCCAACGGGATGTGATATTCAAGCGATAGAAGAAGAACTGCTGGCAGGAATGAACTGCTTGACAATGTGACAGGACCTTCAGGTGGGAAATTATCAACATAAAAGTTTTAATGCGTTTATGATACTGCCATAAGGAACTTCAGGCATCTTTTTCGTGTTTCATTGTAAGTCCCTCCCGGAGTTCCCTGCGGTTTCAACTTCTTTGGGGAAGAAAGCGTTGGCTGCAAGTGTTGGGATGTGCAGCATGCAAAGGGACGCAACTTTCGACACCATATATCAACAGTAACACACACACACACACACACACACACACACACACACACACACACACACACAACTGTACAAGATATGGCCCATGTTGCAGCTAATCATATTTTATTCATTGTGTCATTTTCAGATCCTGCCTCAAACCTTTATGTGGCGGTCCGCTGGTGGCGGAAATAACACACACACCCCCCCCCCCCCCCCCCCCCCCCCCCCCCTATTTTCTTTTGCTTCTTTGTGCCTGTCTTTACAGACTCTGTCCTCAACCTTTTCACTTATACAAAAAAAAAAAAAAAAAAAAAAAAAAGCGTGATGCGAAAGATGCTGTGTTGGGTTGATTATTTATCTACTTATTCATTCATTCACCAATTTCATTTACTTATATACTTCTTTTCTTACCTGATAAATTTGTATTGATTAATTTATTTCTTCGTTTATCTACTGATTTATATTTATTTACTTATTTATGTACTTATTCATTTATCTCTTTTTTTCATTTGTTTGTTTGCTTCTTCATCTATGTATATTCTGATGGATAATTGTGATTTATCTGTCGTCAATACACATGCACAAGAACTTTATGTCAGCCCCTTTTTATTATTTTATTTATTAAAATACTAATCATTTATTTCGACTAATCAGCTGATTGGTAGCCAGATGTAAAGCACACCAACGCTTGCTCTGTGTGTGTGTGTGTGTGTGTGTGTGTGTGTGTGTGTGTGTGTGTGTGTGTGTGTGTGCGCGCGCGCGCGCGCGCGCATGTGCGCATACGTGCGAACTTGCATTTGTCTTACACATAGAGGAATTTAAGTAGCCTTTAACCAGATATTCAGTACGAGTCGCACTGCAAATCGTGGTAAATAGTGGGCATCTGTGGTTACTATCCGCTGGAACTGGCTCTGTTATAGGAACCAGAATGCAGTCCATACCCAGACATTACCTGCGAATGGCTTAATCTAGGCCAGCTAAGTAGGCATGACATCAGTGACCGAGATGTGTTTTGCGGTTCCCATCGTCCGTAGAGCGTCTGTCTGTATGACTGTGTGACTTTTCTGTTGTTGTTTTCTTGATATGACTAAACCGTCAGAGATGATGTCAGCGCTGTTAACATCAGGAATTATGTCGTTATTGATACTGTTGTCATAGCTATGGTCGTCGGTATCTTCAGGGCTGCTATTGATCTTTGTACCAGTAATAGCATATTGAATCGGCCAACAGGTGCTTTTTTCACTTTTGTCATATATATATATATATATATATATATATATATATATATATATATGAAAAACAGATTTCCTTACCAACACTGCGGGTGTTGTATCTCTCGGGCCTGCTTGATGCCGGAATATATAATGAAAGTGAGCGTAAAGTACAGCCCTGCCATGCAGTATCAGACCAAAATGGAAATCCATAGTATTATCTTCGTCATCCTCATCAATCACCACGCAAAATAAGGTCCAAAATTCTGGGGACCTTCATGCCCTGCTCTCATACTGACTTCACTTACGATTTTCTTTCTACGTCTATACGCCCCGTAAGGTTCTGTCGGGGTCACCAGTATCGGCCAATATATGGGGACAATATTATGGCTACAGTTCGGAGCTACAGTTCACTCTCGCTGGCTCCGCAACAAGGCAATTACTGTCGTCAGTAGGCAGCTCAGTAGGTGGTGTCCTGCGTATGCTGGAATAGAACAGCACTATTAAACGTCACGGAAGTGACTCGGCAGCAGTGCAGTGTCTACTCTGATGGTTGCCTCATGACGACTTGACATTGATGCTCCCTGTGGATTGCCGGTGCAGAAACTATGGCGAGACAAGCCAGGCTGTGGCTTGGGAGTAATGTCACTACAGTGTAGTAGAGAACATGTGACGGAAAAGATAAACAGTTGACGACCATGTTTTAATTGTTTGCGGTGAAGTCGAACTCTGAAATATAGTGTATACGGGTACAAAACACAGGGCAGAGAGAGATTGTCCCTGGCGATACTCCGCTTTTGTGGATCCACAAAGTACATGCCGGATAAAACGATGTGAAAGGCAAGCACTGTGGTGTGGAACACTTCTACGAGAGAGCAAGAACTGCACAAAGAGGAATCTGTTGTGACGATGAAGTTACACACAAATGTCCATGAAATTCGTGATTTGGGCAAAAAAAGATCGCTGAGGAAAAACGTCAGTTAGAATCCCACTATTCACTCAAACATGCATTATCTGACATAGTAAATCACGAGCAAAATAAACAAGCAAACAAAACAAAAAAGGTGCAGAAAAACGCTTGTCATACGCAGCACTTACTGTGTCGTCAACGAGTGTTGCTTTGCACCGTGTTTCGTGTGTTAACCTGTGTTTTGCCTTGTTTTCAGAAACTCTGCAATCTGTTTCCGTTCTCCGTGGATTATCTGCCAGTTGAGAGGTCAAAATAATCAGTTTATAGAGGAATAGTCAGGACAGTTCTGTGTTAAATTTCTATCCTAGAGGGTGGGGTAGTGGACCGTTAAACGAATGGAACAGACCAGTGGAAAATGCCGCCCTGGAGGTTTTCAGCAGGCAAGACAAACCAAAGTGACAAATGTGAGTGTTTATCACTTTTGCCCGTCTTGCCCGCACTTCCGCCTGCAGTCACCGAGGTTTCAATCTAGTTCGATCCTATTAGATGATGAAATTGTGTCTAAATGTGTCTGACAAACTTGATTTCCGGGACCTTTAAAGGTTGCGGGAGTAAAATTGGGAAAATACGTCTGTATGGACTTGCAGTTTTCTACCTCGAAACGTTTATAGTTGCTTCGCAAAATATCCGACATATGACTGTTTTCTTTCTCTTTGTTCTTTTGTTTTGTTTTGTTTGTGTTTGTAGCAAAAGATGAGATGTAAGTCTGTGATAGAAAAAAAAAAAACCGGATACTTATCGGAATGAATGAAATCACTACATGAATAATCTAACACACAGCAGCTTGTTTGTTTATT
>JADBJO010002877.1:240000-255000 GCA_016801955.1 Conus betulinus
TCACGATGGCCTGAACAGGCTGAAAAGGCCAAGAGGGCGAGGCGTCCAAATTGCATCCCTCGGAACATCACAAACGTTTTCACAAATTGCTACGACTTGGACTCATTTCCCAGCGGCCAAATTTCGTTAAGGGACCCGGTATAAAAGTGCTGAGTGGCGGACGGGCTAAGGAGGCAACGAGCTATACCATTCTCTCGCTTTTGTAAAAGAGAGCGTAAAAGTTCTCCCCGTTTCTTTCAAACCCCCCTCTTCTGTGGAAGCAGCCAAGGGGAGCTTTCCTGGGAGTTCAGAGTTTCCGTTCAGTAACAGTGGCCTCGCTTCGACCGGCAACGAAAACGGGTGTCTGATTCGGTGGACGTCCAAGTCGTCCAAATCTCCCTTGTTAGCGGCGGGAAAATCGTTACAAGGCTAAGATCTTTCCCCTCTTTCGACCTAATGGGGCAACGATTTTTCTATATAAAACAAAGAGGAAATGACGTTGCTGTCAATTTGAACAGCAGCAGAGACTGGCCAGAGTCCGCCAGTCGATAGAGAAGAAGCCTTGGTGAGGGGCGAAGATCCACGCTCGATGGTTCGCCTGTCTGGTTTTATCCTCCGTCTGCGTGCTGACACTGCGCCAGGTTTTGCTTTGGGTGTCTGGAATATGAGGGTTATTTCTACCGGCTGGATCACTTCATTACATGGCTGCTGATACATCTATCATTGAACTATCAGGTGTCAAGTTTACGACCGAACTCGGCAAACACAGGAAACTGGGGGTAAGAAACTAGGGGAAAAAAACGTATTTTCCGAATTAAATGTGGCTAGTGCCTATTACTCCGTTCCTTTGAATGGAAGAGGCTTGACATGTACACACTGTGGAGTACTCACAGGTTTTCAAAAGGTGCAATCATCAAATGTGGCCATCATACATTTTTTTATATAAACATTTTTGTATTATCACAACACCTGTACTTCGTTTGATCTTAGTCTTGCTTTTTTTTAATTCCTAACTACAATTACAAAAACAACCAAATATATTCTGAACTTTCTGATTTCTCGACACAAATATGTGTTGAAGTACAAACAGGTACCCCAAATAAAAGTCCTTTTTTACCAAAGATTTTAGGGCTGTTCAGTAACACGTTTCAGAGACGGCCCGGACTGTTATCAATCATAAAAGGCAATAATCAGACAACAATTCACTTCATGTCGTTTTTAACCAAGGCAGCGACAAACGTCAAGTCAGAGTTGATGAAATATCAGAAAGAATGGTGAGCCACGATTCTGACCTCAAAGGGAAAAGAGAAAGAAAGAAAACTGAGGCTGAATGACAGAAGTGCAAGAAATAAAAGCGAGAATGGATGATAGAAAATAGAAAAATAAAAACAAAACAAACAAACAAACTCAAAACAAACAAACAAAAACAAGGAACGGAGGCAGACAAGAATATTAAACAAGACAGGAGTTTTTTTCGATTTTCGAATTTGCTTGTTTTATTCGAATAGCTTATGGAAATTCATGTTAAAGTAAACTCAGAACCATTTCTAGAAAAAGGAAGGTTCATCTGAAAGATTACTACGTCATTACAATCTATTTCACTTCAGTCAAAGAAGTAAATTTGAGATTGTAATTCAAGTAAACAGAAAAAACGTGGACAATGACCAAGTGCCTCCCTCCTCAAATGTGTACTTCCTATGGCTCTTTCATACTATAAAGTATCGACCTCTAGTCCTCCCCGCTCAACCGAAAACTGAAGTGTAAGGTAATTCAGCTCTGTAAATGATAAACAAATGACATACCAAAAAAATCTTTGTCTGCATTTTCCGTGTGTATGTTGTCTTTCACATTCACTTCAATTCATGAGCTCCACTGTTTCTTGCCGTAAGGTCAGCAAACAGCAGAAAAAGACAGAACACGGAACTTTTCTAAACACTGCTATGTTTAATCAATGAAAACAGGAAAACCTCCCCTTAGTGACAAATCCAACAGAGAAAGTAAAAAAGGTATAGTACATTGAACAATAATCACACACACACACACACACACACACACACACACACACACACACGCACGCACGCACGCACGCACGCAAGCACACACACACACACACACACACACACACACACACACACACACACACACACACTAACAACACTTACACTAATACTCACGCACATACAAACACACGTATAACAACACACATACATACATACATACATATGCGCGGTCGAGCACACACACACACACACACACACACACACACACACACACACACACACACAGAGAGAGAGAGAGAGAGAGAGAGAGAGAGAGAGAGAGAGAGAGAGAGAGAGAGAGAGAGAGAGAATCGTGTACAGCAACACCAGCCCTAACCCCCCTCCTTCCTATCTTCCCCACTCCTACGTACACCCACTTCCTCTCATCTCAACCTTGCAAAGATTCCTCACCATCACCTTTTGCATTTTCACATTGCAAGCACCACCCTCCCCCTGCACACACTGACTGACTGACTGAAACCATTTACTGTCAGATTAACATAGTGTTGTACTCACACACACACACACACACACACACACACACACACACACACACACACACACACACACACACACAGACACGCAGAGAGAGAGAGAGAGAGACAGAGACAGAGAGACAGAGAGACAGAGAGAGAGAGAGAGAGAGAGAGAGAGAGAGAGAGAGAGAGAGAGAGAGAGAGAGAGAGAGAGAGAGAGAGTCACAAAGTAAGTTTTGGTGTAAGTCTTCCATCCTGACACCATTTTCAGACAGAATTCTATGCAAGGCTTCAAACTGTGTGTGACAGAGTGATACAACTTTGGGTTGGCGATGGGCTCATTCATTCACGTCTGACAAGTTTCGGGTTAAGTTTGCTGCGCCGTTCGTCGTCGGCGAGGTGCTATATCTGAACACAGAATACTTGATGATCTCAAAAGGAGAAACTGGATCGTAATCTAAAATGCAAACCGATGATTACAAAGCGGTTACAGTAAAATGACACGCTCCTGGTTTTTAACTGACATACATTTGTCAATAATAATATAACAGGAAAGTGAAGAAAAACATATCATCTTAAGTTACATGAGCGCTGGTGGTTGCAAATGCTGAATTCAACGCTTCTAAACTCTGTTAATATACAAGAGAGAAAATGATAGTAGTAGCGGAACACAAATATTAGCTAAAATGACTTTTTTTTTTCTGAATTTAGCTTGAATGTACTGACAACATCACTACATGAACATGAACCTTGAGCATCCAGAGAAAGAAACTACCAATCGACTGGTTGAAAATAGGAGTAAAGTTCTTTCTGCCACAGAGATGACAAATTTTGTAGAATATTTTCAAAAAATAATGAAGGCTAACACACACACACACACACACGCACGCACGCATGCATGCACGCCGCCCGCATGTGCGCCCCCCCCCCCCCCCCCCAACACACACACACACACACTAGCTCCTCAACACGAAGGTACTGCAGGGCACAGAATGAATCTCGTAATCATACAGTCTTTTCGATCGACGGAGCTGTTAACAATATGAACACAAACAAGGCTGCTTGGATCATCATCACGACTGATGAAGAGCATCACTGTGACATTTCCAGAAATGTCATTTTCTATTCATTTATTTATTTGTCTACTTATTAACTTATTGTATTTCGTTTCATTCTAAGAGATTACTATTTCATCACAGATTAACGAACTAATTTATTGCTGTATTTTCATCGATACATTCAAGAAGCGTCCTTCCTGGGCATGTTGGCATTTCAGGGCTTTTCCTAAATTCTGGTTTAAACATTTTAAACTTTCATTTGGAAAATCTGACCCAACTTTCGTCAAGGCTTTTCTATGCACATGTTTCGTTGACCTTACTAGAACAGTATTCATATACACTCGACCTAAAGAAACTCGAGACTTTCATGGAGCCTTTCCTTAGCACACTGAATTTCATTTTCAAATAGTAAGCCATGCACACACTCCCTTTTCATAGTAATTGGAACTGGGTTATGATATGTAACAGGAGTTATACCTATTCCTTATCGCTCTTGCACTTACTAGTCTCAGAAATGAAAAAAAAGAGGACCTAGAGACATGTTAGGCAGCCACTGAAATCTGATTACAGGGACAATTTGTCACCATTATATTCTCGTTGACGTCTTTACTTGAAAAAAATGTCATACTGGACCGTACAGCGAGTCTCTCTCCTATGGCTAATTTTCCAAATTTATCGTGGCCGAAAGAAACGAATCAAACGACAAGAAATTCGATAAATGAACAAATATAAAAACAAACAAATACACAAAACAAAACGAAAAAAAAACAGTTACGCCCGAAAATGTTAGTCTTCAGTACGACGTTTCTAGCCAATGAAAAGAACGAAAGAATGATGAATAAACCAACTGGACGACGCAGAATTCTCCCAAATCCGTCTTAACGGTTCCTGGAAACAAGAAAGAAGATGCTATACATCGCAGGTTTGACTTCTATGGCCAAAGCCAGAAAGAAAAGACCAGGCTATAAACATTACAGTAAAGGCGGGATTTTTACGTAAACTCATTTTCATTAGTTGGAAGGGATTGTACGGTCCACGAACGCACTTTTCTGTCATTAGTCTTTTTTCTTCTTTCGGAGATCAGGGTATTGGCTGTTCCTTGTACCCCCCGTCTACAGAGCAGAAAATTCCCTAGGCGTAAGCGTCCCGTTCATGTTGGATACATAGCAGAGTGAAAGAGCTCTAGTTTGTGTTTTCAATTCATACTTTTGATGTGAATAGATTGGTCACGCATTTAATCTATCTCTCTCTCTCTCTCTCTCTCTCTCTCTCTCTCTCTCTCTCTCTCTCTCCTCTTCACCCACCCCCTTCCCTTTCTCTTCTTGCACACGCGCGGTGTGCCTGCTGATGCTGCACCATGAACACTTTGATTGCACTACTCCAGTACGGTTCTTTTTTCCCTTGCCACTTCCTCCATCCACCCCATCGCATCTACTCCAGTCAATAAATTCAATTAAAAAAGACATCAATATTCTCTCGGAGAAAAAAATGAGAAAAGTTGTTTTAAGTTTCCTCTAGTCATTGATTTAATTGAGAATGGCTATAGAAGTGCTGTTGCTGAGTCGTTTCAGACTTGATTAAGAATTTCTGATACAGCAACACCGGTCTAATCGAGACACGCCATGGCTTTGTTTTGTCTGATGAAAACAGCGTCCGTCTACTTCTAAACCCAAAATATCCTAGGCTTTTCAAAGGTACCACATTTTTTCAGACATAAAACCTTCACTATCTTGCAATTTTGACAGAAATACAATTCTATGAGGACAAATAAGAATATCGTGGATCGTGTATCGTGTGGTTTGCAACGTATAAGACGAGTTAGTATTTCTGTTCCAAAATCGCTTTCGCTCGTTTGAGTCTGTAAACTTCTGATAGACAGATGTCTTAGAAATTGAGAAAGACTTAAACAGAAAATACCTGAAAAAAAGAGTATCATTTACTTGAAGATTAAGTCTCAGAAATGAAAGAATGACTAAAAATGAATAGGCAGTCTTGAAACGGTAGAAATATATTGTATATGAAGATCAAAATCTCAGCAATGGTAAAAAACCACAGAAATGGGAGTGTCTCAAATGATGAAACAGCCTTGAATGGCAGAACATCTAAGCAATTAACCAAAAGTATCAGATTCGCAAGTCTTAAAAATAAAGCCTTCGGATCAAGAAAATAGAGTCTCGAAAATGACAAGGAAATCTGAGAAATGAAGAGAAAGTACTGGAAACGACGAGGAAGTCTCAGAAATAAAGAGAAAGTCTAAGATATAGGAGAAAATCTCAGAAAAGAAGACACTCCCCCAGAAATGGAAAAATCCTCAGAAATGAAGAAAACCTGCGCAATGAGAGACAATTTTAGAAAACCAAGAGGGACACCGGGAAATGAAAGTCTCAGAAATAAAGGAAAAGTCCTTGAAGTGAAACTCAAAGTCTGAGAATTTAAGACAAAGTCTTAGATTTGATGAGAAGGTTCCAGAAGGTAACAGGAAAGCTCAGATATGAAGAGAAAGTATCAGAAAATCAGAAATAAAGAGGAAGTCTCAACCATGACAAAAAGTATCTCAAAAGAAAAGGGATTCTCAGAAATGAGATGGACGGAAAGCCTCTGAAACAAAAAGGAAATCTGAAACATGAGAGGAAAATCTATAAAACGAAGAGAAAAATCTCAATAATAAAAAAAGAATACGACCCATGAAGTATAGGATGCAGACATGGTGGAAATGTTCTTTAAGTCATAATATTGAGAAGTACTTTTCAGAACACCGGTAAGTGAATTTCATAATTGTGTCCGTCATCTTCAGTTAAATTAGGTCACTTTTACAAATACAGAGACCTCACTTCCCATTACTAACGGAAAAAATATGTATCCCTGGAACTGGTCAGGATGAGTCGGGGTAAATGGGATCAAAATGACCATGAGTTGTATAAACTACGAAATGCATGTATTAGTGAGTAACTCGAAAAGCAAAACAAAAACTTACAAAAAAAAGAGACAGAAACCAATATCAACTGCACATGTATGATGCAAGTGGGGCTAATGAATGAACGGATAGAGCTAACCATAATTAAAGTAAGTTCAAGCTTCGTCTAAACCATAACGACTGACTTCCAGTAGATACTACATAAAGCATGCCCAAGTTTACATGTGCTTCACTCATTTCTTCTCCACTCCTACGTCGGGGTGAAAGAAAGTTTCAGGCTATGAAGCTTGTGGCAAGTTTCCTAGTAATCAATTTAACTGGGTGCTGAGAGCTTCACAGTCGATGGAGACACTTTTACTGCAGTGTTTCTGTTCGGTTCTTTTTTCCTTTTCTTTCTATCTTTCTTTCTTTTCTTTCTCCCGTTGGTTCTTTTCGTACGTTCGTTCGTTCGTTCGTTCGATCGTTCTTCTCGTTTTTTTTTTCAAGGAAAAGATCAACATTTTATCAGGGCTAAAAGGATTTGTTGGTGGGTTTTGTAATTAATGCATTTAATTAATTAGATTTGTAGGAACCCTGTTTCTCCGTATTGACGATACACTATGTTTTAAGCCATGTGCGTTCGATTAATTCTTGATTTGGAAGCTCAAAAAGACCACTTGTCATTCTTTTTGACTGGGTAATTAACAGTTTGATCATGTTCAGTTATTTGACAAGAACAGATTTCATACAGATTTAACCAAAACAGAATTCTTCGTGACCTTTTCGAGATCTTTTCTCGATCAGTTTCGGCTATGTCCCTGAACGGTAAACCAAATCAAATAAAAAATACAAACTTAACAGCAACAGTAAGAGTTAAAATATACAATTTATATGATGTCTGCTCCATATAACTTTCGCACGAGTGTGCCCCATGAGGACTGAAAAAATAGAGTTGCCTCGCCTTGTGACTCAGAAACGAAGGGCAAGGTCCGTAGGGATGGTGTGCCGGCGTGATGGAATTTTCGTTACAGGCATGATATAAAAACGTCTGCAAAAAAGTGATGATCTGCCATTTCCATATTTTGTCCTTCTTGAATTCAATGAAATTACATTCATGTATAACATTCCCCCCTCATAATTCACTAGGAATATTTTTGCAGCTTCAGAAAAAAATGGACTGTATAAATATATCAAAGAAACAAACAAGGGTTACTGCACATTTCTGACACAATGAGATACAGTTCTGAACTGAAGCATGCTGGCGATATCTGCATGTCTGTTAATACACACTTCTGTAAAAGTTCCTTTTTCTCTTGAACCATCAGCCCACTTTAAGAGCTATATACTGACAACCTCTATTCTGTGGTTTATGGAAAAAACATTATGATGACCTGGGTTTATGACCATGATGGGTTTAAAAAGAAAATCGAACCATCGCAATGTCCATTAAGTCTGAACATAAACCTGAAGATCTTAATCGGGAAACCACAGTTCAAGTACGACGTTTGTGGAAGAAAAAGTACTAGTCACGCAAATCGCAAGACTACATGAAATGGCCAGAAAACAATTCTTCAAGATTCATCCGAACCACAATAGCTGCTTCCAGCAGTAATAGGAAAGAGAAGACTATAATCACACAGATCACGTGTATTACTCCTTTCTTATCCCACATTACGGTTATATGCAGCTCGAAGTTTCAGACTGCAAAATTTGTGCTAAGTACAATGGTTTTCATGTCATTACTTTAACTGAGTGCTGGCATATGTACAATCGATGAATATTGTTGCTATAATATCTGTGTCTCAGTAGCGTCATCTCAGTAGCGTCACCCAATTCCCCATACACGTCCACAAGCAGACTCGTAAAATTGCACTGCAAGCTCCAGTACTGCTACAGGAATGCCATGGATTCACGACACTACCTGCCAGCGGACACCATGCACCAATGCCGAATCATTTTAGTAGAGTTAGTAACTTTTGTTCTGAATTTTCATTTGCCGAACAAAATTGCCAGTACCGCAACAGACAACAGCCATTGATTAGCCATTAGTTAGTCGCCGAGCCAGAATGAATAAACGTCTCAGACTCTTTTGAATGAGCCACGTCCTTTCGCCATGGAGCTGTCTCCGTCGCAGACTTTCACACGGAGGTCTCACAGACATGGATATGACAAGAAAATCGAAGCATCACCATCACACCAAGGCACGAGGTACCAAAGGTTCGAGAAATGTATTTTTCAGTTTTTTTTTCACGATGACAGCCGAAGAGTAGAGAAGGGGGAGAGTAGGGGGGGGAGGGGGGGGGGGGGGGGGGGGGGGGGGGGTGACGAGTTTGCGGCGGGATTCCATTTCTGGGACTAGGTCTTGTGATAGGCTTGTAAGCAGATGTCCTGGCGTCAGCCATGGGTACCTGATTGGCTCTTTCGCAGAGCACACTGAGTTCCCAGCTAGATGTTGCGAGTTTGAATCCCACCAGCACCAAACATGTGAAAAAAGACCATTTTCGTTAACCTTTTCTGAACAAGCTTTGTTCTGCTGGCGTTAATATACTGTGATGATAGACCCCCCCCCCCACCCCCCCCCCCCCCCCCTCCCCTCCTCCCACTCTCCTGGAACGATTATCCCCGTCTGTTATATTACTTTAGAAAGCAACATAACAGATTATGTTATGTTTTTATTGTAACTGACTCAGGTCGTTAGGTTAAAGGCTCAGAGATTCGTGTGTTTGTGTCTTTGGTCAGGGAAATTTGAGAAACACCGTAACGATGCTTCTGTGACGTGGACAGGACTTGACTGTATGTAACTGTTAGCATACTCGGCTGTGGCAAGGAATCTTACTAGTTCGAATAAGAAATGAATCCGCATGTCCCAATCGTCAGATCAAAAGCTAACCATGAGACATGTCGAAGAATGCAAACATGTTTGTAACTGTCATGGTCCTAAAGTTATGGCAAATTGGTTTTGAAAAAAATGCTGGGCCTAAACAAAAATGCTGATTTAATGATGGACTTAATCAAAAACTTAAGCAAGAGGATTTCTGGTTTTGTTGTTGTTGTTTTATTGGATCGGCTGAACTTGCAATCGTGTTCTTTTTTCAGACTTCCATACAGAAGCCCCAACAAAAACAACATCACTTGGTTTCATTTGTGACTCTTAAACATTCGTGTATCTTTTTCTTGTGTCTTGCCTTGCTCTGTATTTTTTCCGATTCTTCCTTGCAATCCTCTTTCTTACCATTATCTTTCTTTCCTTTCTTTATTAACGTCCTTAGATGACCTCTTAGCCGTAGGATGTAAATGACATCGCTTGATCTACATCCAATGATTTCTTCCTGTTCGTTTTCTTGTTGGAAAACAAAATTTGGAATTCTTTTGAGCTAATTTGAATAACAGGTTATGTTTTCGGCTTTCTTTATTTACTTCCTTTAACTGGAAGATTTACAGGGCGATTCATATGGTTGTTCTGATCACAGCGTATCCTCCTGAGGTTTATGTCTTAGTCAGAAGGGTGCATATATGCATTCGTATAATTGTATTTGGAGGCAGGAGTTGGGGCTGTGTGAGTGTGTGTGTGTGTGTGTGTGTGTGTGTGTGTGTGTGTGTGTGTGTGTGTGTGTGTGTGTGTGTGTGTGTGGTGTGTGTGTGTGTGTGTGTGTGTGTGTGTGTGTGTGTGTGTGTGTGTGTGTGTGTGTGTGTGTGTGTGTGTGTGTGTGTGTGTGTGCGCGCGCGCATATGTGTGTATGTGTCTATGCGCGCATGCGTGCGTGTGTGTATTTGTGTGCGAGAGAGAGAGAGAGAGAGAGAGAGAGAGAGAGAGAGAGAGAGAGAGAGAGAGAGTGAGTGAGTCAGTGAGTGTGTGTGTGTGTGTGGGGGGGGGTGCTGCTCTCTCTCTCGCGCGCGTGTGTATGTGTGTGTGCGTGATGTGTGTATGTATATATACGTATGTATGTACGTAATCATGGTGTGTGTGGGCATGTGTGTGTGTGTGTGTGTGTGTGTGTGTGTGTGTGTGTGTGTGTGTGTGTGTGTGTGTGTGTGTGTGTGTGTGTGTGTGTGTGTGTGTGTGTGTGTGTGTGTGTGTGTAAGTGTGTGTGTGTGTGTGTGTGTGTGTGTGTGTGGTGTGTGTGTGTGTGTGTGTGTGTGTGTGAGTGTTTTGTGTGTGTGTGAGAGAGAGAGAGAGAGAGAGAGAGAGAGAGAGAGAGAGAGAGAGATTCTTACATGGTGTGCCACTCAGTTGATGAAAGTCTTTCATTCTCTGCCGTTTTCAATATTGTGAACAACAGAATGTGTTTATTAAATTTCACCAAAAAATCCACTGATTTGCAATTCCAGATTTCAACATTTACTCGCCACCCCTTCCTTCGTGTCATTTTTTTTTTCAGCAGTTTCACCCCGTTCCTCCCTCGTCACAGGAACCAGCTGACTTGCAGAATTTTTTTTTCACATTAGAGCGAACATATACAGCACAGATAAAGATAAAACAAGTAGGCTAATTCAATTATCAGGCTGGAATGACTGTCACACACAGACACACTCACACGCACACGCACATACACGCACAGCACAGAGAGAGAGAGAGAGAGAGAGAGAGAGAGAGAGAGAGAGAGAGAGAGAGAGAGAGAGAGAGAGAGAGAGAGATGCGCAGAGAGAAAAGCCTGTTTATCACTGATTCTTCTCTCTGTGCTACACTGTATATGGGGCTGCATTGATGATCTAAACCGTGGTAAAGACTATGCTTCGGTCCCTAGTACTCGAACACCTTTTGCCAGTTCGTATTGGTCTGTCAAAAAGCCACTTGCATAGTATGTTAAAACGTCAAAAATAAAAGAGTGGTCAAATTGTAGCAGATAATATGGCAAACTCTCAGCTGAAAACAGGGAGGAGGAGAAAGTAGGAAAATATTAGCACAGTGTGTGTGTGTGTGTGTGTGTGTGTGTGTGTGTGGTGCGTGCGTGTGTATGAAGAGTAACTTCTTTCGTTCCATTTCACTCTCTCCGTCTCTGTCTCTATGTCTATGTCTCATCTGCCTCTGTCCTCTCTGTCCCCCCCCCTCCCCCCCACCCCCGCTCTCTCTCTCGCTCTGTTTCTTTCTACAACCTGTCTTCCTTGTCATTATAATTTATCCCCCCCGTTTATACAGTATTCTCTTCTCCTCTCCTTCTCTTCTCTCTCATCTCTCTCCGTCCTTCCTCCCAGCACCCCCGCCCTTCTGTGCTGGGCCCTTATCTTCCTACTTGTAGTACCCTCTACTCACTCTCTCTCTCTCCTCTCTCTCTTCCCTCTCCTCTCTCCCTCTCCTCGCTCTCTCCGCTCTCTCTCGTCAAGGCTGCTCTCATCTCCCCTCTCTCCTCTCTCTCGTTTCTTTCTCGTAGATTATATCTTCCACTGAAATGAAAAATGACTTATTATAAACCATATATATCACTACGGTGACTGCGCTACTATTTAAGTACACCCCCCCCCAGACACACCACACACACACACACCCACACACACACACACACACACACACACACACCACACACACTTTTCTTCTACGCGTATTTTATCTTTTTTTTTAAATTTTTTTCCCCCCGTGCTCTAGGATTGTTTATTGTCTTAATCCTTTCTTGTCCGCTTCTTGTATTTAAACAGGATTTTTCCGTTCGTTTGATTGTTTTCAAACCATGCATAACACTTACTATGTGCCCCCCTTCCCCGCACTCCATTCCCGCGTCTCTCTCTCTCTCTCTCCTCTCTCTCTCTCTCTCTCTCTCTCTCTCTCTGTCTCTGTCTGTGTGTCTGTCTGTGTATCTCTCTCTCTTTCTCAAATTAAAACAAAAAACAAAAACATTAAGCGTTATTTTTCCTTGTTACTATCTGACATTTTCTGCCTTTTCTCTTCTGTTGCATAATACATCCTATCCAAGTGGAGGACTGAATGTAAAAGGCACAGCAGTGCTTATCCATCTTCCTCGTAAATAAGAATTATGTCTTCTCTCTCTCTCTCTCTCTTCCTCTCCCTTCTCTCTCTCTCCTCTCTCCTCTCTCTCTCTGTGTGTGTGTGCGCGCGCCGCGCGTGTGTGTGTGTGTGTGTGTGTGTGTGTGTGTTTGTGGTGTGTGTGTGTGTGTGTGTGTGTTTGTTGTGTGTGGTGTTGTGTGTGTGTGTTGTGTGTGTGTGTGTGTGTGTGTGTGTGTGTGTGCGTGTGTGTACCGTGCGTGCGTGCGTGCGTGTGTGTATTTCTGTTTTTTTCTATCTCTATCTCTCGCCCTCTCTCGTCTACCTGTCCTCCTCGCTCTCCCTCTCTCTCTCTCGGGGTCATCTCCCTCTCTCTCTCTCTCGTCTCTCTCTCTCTCTCTCTCTCTCTCTCTCTCTCTCTCTCTCTCCCTGTTTTAACCCTCTCCTCTTTCTTCCCCTTCATGTGCCCTTCCTCCTTCTGTCTCTCTCATCTGCTCTCCTCTCTCGCTCTCTCTGTCTCTCTCTCTCCTCGTGCTTCTGCTCTCCGCTCCTCCTCGTCTGTCTCTCTCTCTCTCCTCCTGTCCTCTCTCCTCTCTCCTCTCTCTCGTCTCTCCCTCTCCTCCGCTCTCTCTCTACTCCTCTCTCCTTCTCTCTCTCTCCCTTCTCTCTCTCTCTCTCTGTGTGTGTGTATGTGTCCTGTGGTGTCTCTGTGTGTGTGTGTGTGTTGTCCTTCTGAGTGTATGTGTGTGTGTGTTGTGTGGGTGTGATGTGAGAGAGAGAGAGAGATGTGTACACAGGAGAGAGAAGAGAGAGGGAGAGAGAGAGGGTGGCTAGAGAAGTATGTATGTGTGACTGTCCACCATGCGTTTTGCGCGTGTTTGAGAGTGCGTGCGTGTGTCGGGTTTTGAGAGTGCTTGTGCGTGTGTGTTTGTGTGTGTGTGTGCGCGCCGCGCTTGTGTGTGTGTGTTGTGTGTGGTGTTGTGTGTGCGTGTGTGTGTGTGGTGTGTGTGTGTGTGTGTGTGTGTGTGTGTGTGTGTGTGTTTTGCGCCTCTGTATGTGTGGTCTGGTGGTGTGGTGGTGGTGGTGGTGGTGTGTGTGTGTGTGTGTTGTGTGTGTGTGTGTGTTTGTGTGGTTGTGTGTGTGTGTGTGTGCGCCCGCGCGCGCGGCGCGCGGGCGTAAGGGGAGGGGGGGGGGGGGCACGCGCGAAGCATATCATTTCTCCAACTGGGTCTTTGGGTTTTCTAATTTTATTTTAAAAAAATCTAGGTTTGGGGGTTGTGTCCGTCCATCTTTTTTTCTATTTTTTCCTCTGCTGTTGTGGTTTTACGAATGGTTTGTGTGTGTTTCTGTGTCTCATTTGGGTAGTTTGCGCCTCCTGATCGGTGGGGGGGGGTGGCTGTTTCTGTGGATGGGTGTGCTGTGTTTTGGTGGGGTGTTTGGGTTGTGTGTTACTTGTCCTCAATCGCTTCCTCTTCTTTTTTTTCTCGTTAAGGGGGTCTTCCCCCGTCTTGTCTAAATCTTTTGTCTTGAAAAAAAAACATTTTTTTATTTTTAAACCAATTTAACGGTCCTCATCATATGCGTGATGGCAATCTGGCATAAATTTACGAGACATCTGGTAGAATCTGGTCACACACCCAACGACAGATGGAATCTGTGGATGGTTTTTCAGACAAAATTGTGTGGTTTCATTTCACACGGTGTCCTAGATCTAAGACTGAAACCAAAAACACACAGCAACACAGCCAGCTAAAAACAACAAAAAAGCTAAAAAAAAAAAAAAAAAAAAAAAAAAAAACAAAAAAAAAATTGTTAGCACTGCTAAACAATTAAAAATCAACACTATTAAACATGCTAAAACCACCATGTTATAATACTTCTCCTGGCCTATCGGATTGAAAAAAAAAAAAAAAGTTGTGTTCATTGATCTTTTGTAAAAGCAAACACGCGCACTTGTATGGTGAAGAAAGAAAAAAAAAAACGTGGGCGAAGGGAATGACGGGAGGGGGAGGGTGGGTATTGGGGAGAAGATGGAAATACAAGGATCGGTAATAGATAATCCTGAAAATAACACTGTTAACAACAAGAACAACAACAACATGACAAACATAATTCACAACGTAACAGAATCAGCTAAAAGAGAAAAAAAAAACGAGCATGGAGCATAAAACTTTTGTGACATTGTCACAACAGATGACTTGACCTTTATGTGTGTTGTGTATAGAAAACAATGGGTTTTGTAAAAAAAACTAAATTTTTCAGGAAAACACACATTTAGTCATTAATGTTTTGCATTATAATTGTTCTGTCGTGTATCATGCATTCAATGGCTTATGAAAAACGGTTACGTTTTTTAGAGTTCTGAGAGTATTTTTTCTGTCACACACACACACACACACACACCACACACACACACACACACACACACACACACACATATATATATATATATATATAAAGTATATACCACGCATACGCAGTACGCACGCACCAAAGAGTTCCAAAAACACCTAAGATGTTTACAACTCCAAAAAGAGCGTCAGTGGAGTTTTTCGCTCCATTACATAACAAACTGTTGACCGTAGTACTTATCCCCATAGCATTTAGAATGACACTTATT
>JADBJO010002877.1:262500-267500 GCA_016801955.1 Conus betulinus
GGCAGAGAATAGAATCTGATCGAAACATGATTTAGGGAATGTAACTGGATCTTTATCAAACGTTCCACTCTCCTCCCCTTCCCGACCAGATATCTGCCCCGTTCCTCTGTTCCACCAAAAATCTACTGCTCTTCTCTACCCTTCCCCCTGTGACCTCCTCCCCCAGTCCCTCCCCCCTCTCTTCCACATACACGCTTGTTTTCCACTCTCCCTTTCTATGCGTCCAGCAGAAGAGGCGAAAGACGTGAGCGCTTTTCAGTGTCTCCAATTACAATTGGTCAAGCCACCTGACCATGACTTAAGGGGGGACCACTAATCAGGGACAGACAATGTCGTGCGACTCACACGCGCTTGCTCCCAACCCTCTCTTCCAATGTTTGTCCTACCCTCCCCCCTCCCCCCCTAGTCTCTCTCTCTCTCTCTCTCTCTCTCTCTCTCTCTCTCTCTCTCTCTCCTGCCCGTTTTTTTTTTTAAATTTTTTGAAAGGCAACAGACAGTCCTATGGGATGCCTCTACACAAAACAACAGCACTGTTTATCCGACTTCCACTTCAGCAACGAAAGTGCTGTTTATGTACCAGCTAAAGTTTATTTCGCGTGCACACACACACACACACACACACACATACACACACACACTTGATGTTGTTGTTGTTTCGTTCGTCATTTCTCTAGATGGATTCCCCCGTCTCCTCGACAAAGGTGGCAGTACGCACACACTTGATAACTCTCATGCAATTCTCTTCGTCATAAATAACAAGTTCGTGTTAGTTGAAAATTGAAGGAGAAAGGGAAGGAGGCGAGGAAGAGATAAGTGTTCCAAACTTTGTGAAGAAGGCGAGCGAAGAAAAGTCGGGGTGGAAAAACCAACCAGTAGGGGAAAGGGGAGACTGGTGCAAGGGTGTGTAGGGAGTGGAGGGGCGGGAGGGAAGGGAGAGGAATTGAGGGAAGACCGACACGCGCGATGCTCCACTGATACAAGTCACGTTCGGTTCGCGTGCGCAGCTGTTGGTTCTTGGGCCACGCATGTCCTTCAGGGATTCACTGACGCTATAGTCATTTTCTACGGGACTCGTAAGCCAAGCGTCCCACTTGCGGCGGAAAATCCTTTCTCTGAAGGCCCGCCTACCACCATACACCCCAACTCACGTCTAAGCAGCTGGATCATTAACTTCACGAGTTTAAACGTCTCTCCGTGGCTAAGCAATTACTCTTGTGAAGTATGAGGCTTGGTCGGTGATGTCCTGGTGCAGAAATGAAGACCAGTGAAGAGACTCTGCGGCAGTGCGGTGTCTCTTCTGGTGATAGTCATATGACAGCTTGATGTATTCACTAGTGCCAGTAGACTGATAGTGTTGAGGCTGCGACAGGACGAACCGAGCTGTGTGTGCGAGAAGCCAGGGATTAGTAGCGTATGAGTGATGCGAGTGAAAAACAACACAAGATGATGAGAAAAGAATACCACAGTTATGTTTTGTGTCACTAATGTAAAAAAGCGAATTTGTTTATCAGGTTATCAATACAACTTTTGTTACATTTATACACATTTACCTGCTCCTCTTGAAATAAGATCTTGCACATATGAGGCACCTTTCCGAAGTCAAAATGATTCAAGTAAAGTAGGGTGGTGATCAGTCTGATCAACATTTGACGGGTTGTCAGCTTCAGGGCTATCATTCTGAAATAGATCTTTGTTATCGAACCTTCTAAATTGAATATGGCACTTTCACCTCTTGATTCCCCAACCCACGCTCCATCCCCACCCGCACCTGCACCTCTCCGGCTTCTCTCAATCCCATCCTTTCGATTATGGTATTGCATCAAGCTTTGCAGATTATGTTTCCTATAACGTCATGTTCTCTGGATTGGTGTGCAATGTATGATTAACCTTGTTAAATTTCAGAGAAAAAAGATAACATTACTCATCTGTCATACGAATGGAACAAACAAGTTACAGGCACAACGCGTCTGATCTATTGAGCTTTTTCAGGCAGGATAAATAACATTTCAAACAATGAAAAACAAACATCCCCCCCCCCCCCCCCCCCCCCCCCCCCCATCCATTTCTTTCTTTAACGTCGTTAACATTAAAGCAAAACACCTGATAACAGGGAAAGAAAGAGGGGGGGGGGGGGGGGGGGACAAACACTGGACACAAAAACAATGAATTTCAGCAGGAAAATGAGTACTGAGATGAAAGAGTGAATACTTGTCCCTTTGTCTGATAATCATGTGAATTCTGGTGAGGACTGATATCACTGTTGTCTGCCTTTGTCAAATATCTGGCTTCTTATGTATCGTGCCAAAAACCTACTATCCCAAAATTTTATTTGACTAAACCAATATCAATACTCTTCTCCATCCTCATGGAATTCAATTTTTCCCACAGATTCTAAAAATGCAGACGAGCTTTCATCAGCCAAGTCTTCTGCCAGCATACCAAGAATTAAAGACAAAATTAAGAAAACTACAGTAAAAAAAAAAACACTTCATAATTTAACCGAACACACATTTCTTTCTTTCATTTGACGCCTCTTACCCTGCAAGAATTTTTAGACCAATCCTCCTCACAGATGACATATACATACCGGTCATAAATATTGTACAGTTATCCAATCACTCGTGAGCATTTTTTTTTTTTCGAAAACATATTTTCCCCCTTTTTTTTCTTTTTCTTTTTTTTTTTGACTGTAAAAAAGATGAACTATTACAAATACAGAGAGAGAGAACAAAAAATTATACATGACTTTTGACTGGCCGTATGAAATGGAGTACCAAACACTTTCGTCCATTTTATGTCAAAACGATCTGGGGTGCGGCTGTGTACGAGTATTTGGATTAAGCGGCATGGGAGTTATGTCGATGAATTTGCGTAAAATATGCCATTGGCGAAAACATTCATACTCATACTCTGAGGAGAATACAACAAATTTATCGGTTGTTTAAACATATGACCGAACAGCGAATAAAATGCATACTTATGTTCACAATTCCTCACTGACATCACCACATAATACAACTACACAGTCTTCTGCACATGCAACAGCTCAACAAACTGAAACAAGCCCGGCATATATTCTTCTTGTGTGATGAAACCAAGCTAATACACTGTATTATTCATCCATCCCAAAACAAAAACAGAGGAAGAAGAACAACACACACACACACACACACACACACACACACACACACACACACACACACACACTGAAGTTGCTTTTTATGTCGATATGCTTAAGTAAATCGGCAGAATGTTCTTATTTATTACGTCAGGCAATTACCACGACTTTTGTAAGGTTTCTAGACATTTGCTTGCTCTCCTCAAACTATGATCCTACGCGACCAAAATGGTTTTCTTCCGAAACGGAAATACATCATACATAGTACGTCACGGTCAATCTGATCAATATTGTGATTGGTGAACAGCTTCTGGGCTGCTATCATACATTCTATTTTTATCGGACGGTCTACACTGAACATAGCAAATACACCTCATGTCCGCCCCCCCCCCTCCCCCCTCCCCCCATCTCTTTCTCCCCCATCCAGTAGCAGTGTTGCACCATTCTCTGTTGTCTATGTTTCTCATAACTTCATGTTCTCTGGAATGTGCAGTATATGATAAAAAACCTATTAACTTCCATGGCAGAAAGACATGCGCGTGATAACGTGTGAGTTGGGGGAAAGAACACAGTCTCACCAGTCACAAAAATAATGAATCACGAGAGGAAAAAAAATCACGGAGTGAAAAGACTCGATACTTGCTCCTGTGCTTCATTATACTTTGGGCCTACGTGCTTATGAAGGATTTGTATCATGATGGAGATCCTCGGCCGAATGTCTGGCTCCCTACGCAACATGCTAAAATGTTGCTGTGTTTACATCAGTACAGTACAGTTGTAATAACTTATCTCCGCTACTTGGAACTCATATTGCCCAAGATATTTATTTTTGAATGCAGAAAAGATTCACTGACCATACTGTCTGCGTGCTCATAAGAGAATACTAGAGCATTGTGTCTAAAATGTGCCGTATTCCCTTTTCTATAATCTTTTGACTGAACATTGAAAATGTATTGTTAGAATTATTGAGAGAACGAAATCATTTCTGCATGCTTTTTGAAAAGTAGTATGAAAAAAGCGCCAAGCATCTAAGACGATGGCTTGTGAGATAACAACCACTTGTTTTATTCCCTGTCCATTGATTTCTTGAAACGAGAAGATGTTTAATTGAAATCCAAATTCCTCTATATGAATGTATGTCATATGTGAGAAAATGGGTAATGTGGCTAAATTATTGTTTATTTGCTGTGAATGTGTGTGACCACAAAATAATTTCTCAAATTGAGATAATAAAGTTTACTTGACTTGACTTGACTTGACTTGTATTGTTGGAACATAAACAAAAAGTCAAAATCCACGGGTGTCTCCACAATGTTACTAACATCACCGCAAAAGAAAAAAAAATCCCGAGTTAAAAAGAATTCAATTGAAATAACAACCTAACAGAAAAAACACACATCTTTTTCCTGTTTACCCACAGCACTCTAATATGACAGCATAAAGTGGTGTTGCCTTTAAACTGCGAATTTTGCACGTGCATAGCACATGTAATATACCATTATGCACTGACAATACGACTCCCTTCATCCCCTTATCCAAGATGAAAACAGCCCAACACCACCTTCATAATAGGACGCAGGATATAGAGAAGACGGTCGGAGTTGGAAAATAATACCAATATAAACGAATTTTTATGTTTTAACACATGTAACGTAAAGGTGATACTAACCCCACTCTTGACATTTTGAGCAACATATAAACTGAATGTTATACTTGAGGGTACAAATAAGCCATGAAATCAGCTATAGATTCAATTAACCAGCATTAGGCTGGGACACGGTAAATCTGCTCAAAATGTCATACATCGCTCGCTTTAGTATTGTAAGTTATATTTTATCAGATATTCAAATACGCTTCCTCTTTTCCTCCCCACCCTGCAGTT